>JARHVA010001832.1:825000-887500 GCA_037957365.1 Torreya grandis
ACCTATGGTTTTCTGTTCCATTTTTTTACTATAGTAAGTTACTTTTTCAAATTATGAATTTATCATTTATAATCAATGGAAAATGTTAATAAAAAAACTTATTTTCAAATGGAAAATAAAGAAGCATTAGTAACTCATCTCAATAACAAGGAATTAATGGATGCATTTTTGTATGTTATAAGAGATGAAATTAGTAAACATGCCAAGGATAAAGCATTCTCCCTTAGTGATATTGAATCCTTAGGTGGTACTACAACTAGTTGCATATCAATAACTCTCCCCTTTAAAACAACATCACTTCATACATTGATTGGGGGCATGGGTTATATGTTTACACCATTGCTCCCTGAAATAAATTCTACTATTGTTACATCCTCCAAGGGAAACATTAGCACTTAAACCAATTTATTGATTTCAATGCCTATATTTAATCAAACTATGGGTACACCTCATTTGGTGAATTCTCAAACTTCAAACCTTAGTGATAAAACTATGCAATATCTTGTCCAAACTATATTTTTTTTTGCAAACCAAGGTTACAAATATCTAGAAAAATTATATGAAGTCACCTTATTCTATTTATTCACAAGAAATGTTCCATAACCCTCTCACACATAAATTATCCTTACACACCTTTCTAACTAATTTTTTTTCACCTAAGTTCACATTTTATGATGGCAAGGGTGATCCTAAACAACATCCTCGATAATTTTATATGGTATCCCTTGATTATGCCTCAAATGATTTTTTTTTTACTAAAATATTTCTAAAGAGCCCCAATGAATATGATCTAAGGTGGTTCAATGATTTACTAGTCCAATTGGTAAAATCATTCCAATCTCTTATGGATCCATTATGACCAAATTTAAAAAATGAAACGAGGAGACAATTAACCTATCAATGAATATGTCTTTAAGTACAAGATAATGTTGGCCAAAATGATAAATCAAATGACAAAAAATAAATTCAAGACATATTCAAGAAAAGTTTGCTTACCCTATTACATGAGTCCATTGTTTTAAAAAAGTTCATATCCTTTGATGGCTTATTTCATATTATGTGAGATCATGAAATGAAACTTATCACATTGAATAAGCTTAAATATGTAGCCAACACACTAACTACATTTAGTACCATGCTTCATATCAAACCAAGATATAAGGTTAAACCTATATAACCTAATAAGGGCACAACTAAAACTATTAAGGCAATGTCACAATAACCTAATCAGATTGTCTTATCCAATGCACCATAAAGACAATTTACATAATTATCTGAGTGTATAGATTTTATACTTAATAAGATTATTGATTTTCATCTCATATTTATCCCTTCTTCCATATAGGTTGATATGAGTATACCTATACATCAAAGACATGATGTCAATGACTATTATGACTATAACTAGGGATTGGGGCATTATACTAATCAATTTTATACCTTAAATAATAATATCCAAGACCTTATTGGTAACCAAAAACTTACATTTGATGATCCTCTCAAAGATTTAGGGTCACAACCTAGTGACCATCAAAAACAAAATATATTTAGTGATCCATTACAAGAACATTCTCATAGGAATATAGAAGTGAAAATGGAATATAATGCACATACCCATCCACCAAATTATGGGTACCCATTAAAAGGAATTATTAGTATTTATACACGGCATACACCTCCTATGGTTCAGATACCCTGTATTACTTTCAATGATAATGAGATTGTGGGTGACATCTTAGATATTTAATTATTATTTATTGTTGCATACCTTAATCATAGACCTATTCATAGTGGTATGATCAATAATGGTGCTAGAGAAAATGTTTGAACCATGTCATTACTTAAAAATATGGGATATACACATAATGATTTTCACCCTTCAACCAAAGAGATTAGAGTATTTGATGGGGCCTCACAACATGTTCTTAATGAGATTGACTTACATTTATAGGTTGGCCCAATACATGTGGTTACTAACTTCTTAGTCATACCATACATGAAAGTCTTAAATATATTATTTTCAAGACCTTGGATACATAAACTCCACACAATACTTTCCATAGCCAATAGAGTAGTCACATCTCCTAGAATTCCATATGAACATCTACTTCAATAAAGACAATTTATTCAAATACAACTAATTATCAAAACTACTAAGGTTAATCCTCCATGAAAGGATAAGGAATAGGAAATCCCATTTCCTAGGTGACCCATACTTAAGAGACCATTTCATCAAATAAAAATAATATATTCCACAAAATCCCTCTTATATTACTACGAATCATAGTTATCCAAAGAAACTAAACATGTTCTTGACACAAAATTATGGGTTCCACGAATCCCTATTCATTTTATTACCTATTTGAGTCCATAGAGTCCTCTGATACATACACATGGCATTACATAACCTACATTACAAGATATTACACCTATACATGCTTCTTGATAGTACCATAAGTTATGCCATATACTATGTTCAAATCCCTTCTAGATATACATCCCTTAGATGGGATAATTGGATAGAATTTATCATAACCAAGAATTAAAAAAAAAAAATTACAAAAATACCAAAAGCATTTAAAAATCTCAAAAACACCAAAAAAATTAGCATGATCCTAGATATACTATTTCTTATGCATATTTTATTTTATTAATGATATTTGATAAAATAGAAATATTCTCATATAAACACATTGTTTCATGCTCCATTTGAGTGTGATATAGGCATACCCAAATACATAATATTTGTACATACCGAGTTGGTATTTCCCTCAACTCACATCCTAATTACGTTAGGTTTATTTGCTTTTTTGATCATAATACACCTAGGTTAAATTATTTTATGAAATATTTCCATTATCATGTTTGAGCTTATATATACCTACACATGATTACATACATGATTATACCTTTCACACTTTACTTGGTATTATATATAGTTAACATTTATTACAAACACATATGTTTAATAATTAGTATGCCAAGATCATTTGGTTGCTTATATTTGTCCTAGTTTTCCATTTTATCACTTCCTTGAGTGTGTTCCTTGATTATTTTCTTGAATTATATTTTTGTTTTATAATTTGAATATGGTCCATTAATTGTGGCCTCCGTGCATATTTTTGACTATATTTACATTTTAATATGCCATTTTAGGTTGTATGTGGACATTTGAATATGTCATTCTATGATTTATGGACATTTTACTAAGTCATATCCCTTTTATTGTCTGGAATTTGTATATACTTATTGTATGACATCTCATTGGACCATTTCCTTTTGCATTACTTTTGATTTCTATTCTGTGTGTGCTTGATTACTTGTTGAGCTTATACTATTACTATCTAGATGTTACCATTATATATATATCATGCTTATTATTACTTAATGTTATTCACATACTACATTGTGCTTGATATGATGCTTATTATTGAATGCTTATTATCTAGACGTTTCCATTATCTACCTAGACATGTTAACTCTATATGTTACATGATGCATACATATATTATACAATTATCGTATCTTTTTAAAGGTAAGGTAATTACCAAATTACACTTCCCCTCACCTTCAAAGGGGGGCATATCAATGAGGGAATGTCAAATAGGCATGGATTCCATAATTTTAAAGTTTCATATTACAGTGGGGGAATTCCAAAAACACATGACCTCCATACTTATACAATGTTGAGATTATCTATATTATGTTGGGGGCATGTTATGAAAACATGTTATCACCATTTTTAGCAGTTATTAGATTATCCAACTTTATTGGGGGTATGTCATAGAAACATATTCTCCACACTTGCACCGATATTAGCTTCACTTTGTTTCATAGTTATATGACTGAGATATAGATTTGTGGAAACATTATATACATCATTGCCATTATTATATCCATATTTCATCCTAAGACATATATGAGGTGCATATGTCATGAAAAGGGAACATAAAATTTAAAAATCAAATAATATATATATTTCAAATACTATTATGGAGTGTTATTATACCCAGGATGGAATTTTATGGACTGTTATTGAGCCAATATACTGTTGTAATTAGTCCACGTTTGGAAGGTCGTGTTGATTGAATCAATAAACCTTACCAAGCTCATAAGTTAGATTTGATTAAATCATCTAACTTTAAAAACATTATAGGTTGGATATAATTAAATCATCCACACTCACCAAATATATGTTGTGATTTTAATAAATCACTCACACTCACAAGATCATGCACATATTTGGATTTCATGATTTAGATGAAATAAGATCAATGGATGTGTTTCAACTCACCTTTACACCAATGTTGGGGGCATGTGTCCTCTAATACACACGCACATACATATATTTTGTATATATGTATGTATCTATAAATATGTATATATGCATATATACTTACATACATATATAATTATATACATACATACATACACACACACATACATACATACATACATACATAAATACATACATACATACATACATGCACATGTAGGTTCATATTTTTCATAATCTTAGCTTTAATGGTTCATAGTGAGTCATCCTTTCAAATGAAATTGGGAAAACACAAGATGATTGCATCAATACACAGGTGTACTCTTACCCTTTCTCTTTCCACTTCCAATCATTTCAAATTATTTCAATTTTAGATTTAATACACTATTTATATATTATAACATGGTCCTGGTTGTAGGTCAGTCATTAATAAAGTATTCAAGTTGGGCTCATACAAAGATAATGTGTTATACAAACTAAGGTATGCATGTTTTTACTTTAAAGTAGTTGTTTCATTACTAGATTCAAGGGGGATGTAAACACTAAAATTTAATTTATGTATTACCTCATTCTTTTACACCTAGAAAATATCCATCATGACAGTACCTTTGAGTAAAAGACCTTCCCATTTTCAAAAGGCTCACGCTCACTATCTCTTTATGCCTAAGTTTATTATCTCTTATTCTGACCATTTTTATTCTAATGACTATGCCTTAAATACTATGAAAAAAATATCTAAACCTAATAATTATCCTTCACTATAAATTTTGGACATGTGCCTATTTTATATCTTCATGGACACTTGCATTCTAGATAGACACCTGCAAGAATGCATGTGTCAAATTTTCCTACAAAGTGTCCAATGTGCAAAAGACATCCAATTTTAAAATGAAACGTATCGTAAAGGTCAACTAAAGTTATTTAGTGTGATATATTTTTAAATTAATTATTATATAGACAAGATCAACCCTCATTCACTCCTCACCTAGAAATTTCTAGGAAATCATAAGGAAACATACTAAGAGGCACTCAATCAAGAATTCAAATGAGAAAACCTGACCTATTCATCCCTATTTACATATTTGTCATAGGATCAGTATTCTCATAGGTCTAAAGCAATTGAAGATAAGTTCATAAGCCATATTTTCAAAATTATAAGCTAGGTCAATACATGTCTTCACTTATGACATAATGCATCCATGTGCACACACAATCCAACACGTAGGGGATAAATACATAAGTCTAAGGCCCTCTTTAGATTATTGATTATTTAAGCAGTATCCATTGATAGAGGGGTCCTTGAGGAAAATTGACATAATTAATCCACTAACCCATTATTCCCATAGTCACTCCAAAGGTGAATAAGACAAGGTTTAATCATTTGAAAAAGAGTGGTAACCTATGTGTTCAATTGATATACATCATAATAAATACAAAATAAAACCCATAAGTCTCCAATTGGTTACATCCATATCTAGTCAATATTATGTATAAGACATGAGTGTCATAGTTAGATACCTACATCAATACTACAATCCATATCTAACTTAAGCATTTGAAGCCATAGAAAGAATATTTGAAGAATATGAAAACTATTATAGGATCATCTTGTAGTCCACTTCTAATATATTCTAAATTAGACCTGTATGAGTATAGTAAACTAGATAAGTGTCATGTGTTCCCTATTCATTTCAATATTTAATAGTCATTATTCTTTACTATTTTTATCAATATTGGTTGTATAAATTTAGAATATTATTTATCTAAGTTTTTTTTATTTAATTGACCTGCTCGTCAAGTTAGTCATCCATCCTTATGTAAAAGCTAATTTAATACCCATTAACCCTAGTTTCCCTCACACATCTGAATTTAGGGTTAAACACTTTTCTTATAAGTAACTAACATTTTTTGGATATGCCTAAATCCCTATGTTCCATTTAAGGACATGTTTGAAAGATTTTGATCTACTAAGGAATTATCATCATTGGAACAATTTGGGAACATATCTAAATTTATCTCCATGACTAATGGTCTGATGTCTTCAAAATTAATAATATAATATGTTCAATCCTCCTTTTTTCCCTTGATCGATCTTTATATTTTATGATTGGAAAAAAATATGGTTTTTTCAAAACCTTTATCTCTCATCTTAGATAAAATATCAAATGATTAGCATAGATTCAAAGGATTCATATGGATACACATAATAGATGACATATTTAGGGGATGTTGTAATGAAAAGGATCATTTTTGGTGGATTTTTTAAAGAGAATTGAGAATAAAATTTGAGATTAGGTCAAAAAGGTCTCTATTTGGAGAAAAAAAGTCTTTGTTGAGTTTAGTATGAATTTGTAACTTGTATTTTCTCTAAGAATTTAAAAACATATTAGTAGGAATCCCCAAATCATACGAATAATTATTTTTGGGTATTATAAAGTTTTACAAATCTACTAACGGGGAAAAAAAAGAAATCCTTACCATTTAGGAAAACATAATCAAAGGACATGTAAGGGTAACACATCAAGATAGTAGACAATCTACTGATTAGAAGGATGTAAAATGGAAACTTTACCAACCATCTAGTGTGATAAAAAAAGGTTGATGTAATCATATAACTATTAACCCAATTTGAATTTTTATCACATAACTGCACATATAGTCTGAGTTACGAACTATATATATAAAAGGTATTTGACATTTTAAGTTTTATTAATGCTATCACATATTATAATTTTTTTGGGTAACACCTTTTAGACAGTCATTATAATGTTGATTATATTTGGGATATTTTTAAAGGTATACATTGTCTAATTTTTATGGCTATGGGTTTGGGGAGAACCTGGTAAAGCATATTGTGTAATTATATAGCTATATATTAATCATTTTATTTTTGTTGAGATACTTTTATAATCAACACCAATCTGGTGTCATTGATGCATTTGAGCATTCACTCATTCCTCTATGAATTTTATATGACAACTAAAAGGAGAATATTGACTAGACTAAAGAGGATTGGTAGATCAATGGTAAAACACTCAACATGTTTATGGTAGGTATTAGGTTTTAAATTAGGTAAATAAATGTCTTAAAACACCAATTTTTATTATTATTTACTATTCCATGTTAGGAATGATGAAGAAACATTACAACCCAAGATTAAGAAGTGTTAACAAAAAAAAATCAGAAAGGAAGTTATATAAAAATGATTATAAAGCAAAGAAAATCAAGTGTTATTCAGAATGAGATGCTAGTAAAAATGAAATCCCTTGCATTAGAAGGTAAGGCACAACAAATATGTAGCCTTATTAACTAGTGTGGCATAAATCCTTATATAGGATAAATCCTCACATAGGATAAACTCAAAATAAACAAAATAACTAGCTAATACACTATCAAACATGAGAAATACATACTATAAGACCCCCCTTAAGTGAAGTTAAGGATTAATAATATCCAAAAAAGAAATACTAGAATATCCATAGTATGAGTCCCAATAACTAGGTTTGATAAAGTATTCATGTAGAATATGTATCCATGAAATGAAGAAGGAAGATGTCCTCATGAACAACCCCCAAGGACAACTTTTGAAACTCTAAGAATGCCATGCAACTCAAGGAAATGAGGTGATGAAAAAGTCTTCATGAAGATGTCTACAACCTGATGTTGATTTGAAATGTACTCCAAGTTAAAAACTCCATCCTGAATGTGCTGATGAATGAAGTGCATATATACCTCAATGTGATTATTTTGTTGATGCTCAACTGGGTTGCAAGATATGTGATTTTCACTCTAATTTTCACACCAAAGTACAATGGTTTAATCTTGCATGAAGTCAAACTCTATCAATAATTGATGAAGCTAAGGAATCTACTAACTCATTATAATTTATACCATGTACTCAATGTTTGTAGATGAAAGTGAAATAACATATTACTTCTTGCATAGTAAAACAATAGGTGAGGAGCCAAGACTATATATGTATCTAGAATTGGAATGGTTATCATCAAGATATCCTGCCCAATTTGAATCACTATATCCAATGAACTAAGTATAACCCATGGTATAGTTTAAACCAAAATGAGTACTGCCTCATAAATATCATAAAATTCTCTTAGAAACTAGCCAATGAATCTTGAAGGGCATGTGAAAACCTAGATATAAACCTAACTACAAATGAAATGTTGGGGTGAGTATGGGTCAAATTCATAAGAATCCCAACCATTTATCTATACAATGTAGGATCACAAAGTGGAGTAGTACAAAAGGAAGTAAGATTCACTCTAGATTGAAAGAGAGGAGTTGGATTGAAATCAACCATGCAAAAATGTTGAAGAAGATCAAAGGTATACTTATGCTAATTCAAATAAATCCCTATATATGACTATGCAATCTATAAACCAAGGAATAAATTTAAAAGGCCAAGATATGTCATGTCAAACTATGCTAAAAGTGCCTACTAAATAGTTTGAATTTGAGATGAGGAGTTGCTTGTGAGAAATAGATCATAAACATACAAGGTTAGTATAAAAATGTCCTCCCTAATATATTAAATATACACTATGGGATTGGATTGGCAGTAAACAAAGCCAGTGGAAAAAAGGAATGAATCCATATTTCCATACCAAGCTTGTGGGGCCTATTTGAGACTATAACGAGACCTCCTAAGTTGATAAACAAGAGAATAATACTAAAAAAACCAATAGGTTGATCCATATAGATTTCCTCATGCAATTATCCATGCAAGAAAGCACTATTAACATCCATCTGATACACTGGCTAACATTGTGATATAGTAAGAGAAAGTACAAGGTGAACAAAATCCATTTTGGAAATTGGTGAAAAAGTCTCAGAATAGTTGAGACCTTTGACTTATGAGAACCCTTTTTCAACAACATGTGCCTTATACTTATCAATGGACCCATCAGCTACATACTTGGTGTGGTAAATCCACTTGTACCTAAATAACTTTCTTCCCTTAGGAAGAGTGAGAAAATTCCAAGTGTGATTCTTCATCAATGAAGAATACTCATCTGTCATCACATCATCTCATTTATGTATCCTATGAGACTGTGAAAAATATTATATATCCCTAGATAATGCCTAACACAAAAGTATAGAACCCATAGATTGTACATGATGATGTTGAATAGGTGAAAGATCATATATGAAAGATGTTACCTTAGAAACTATAGTACACTCCCATCTAGGCATAGTGGCAACATTAGTGTGAATATGATCCTCATCCTCTATAACCTCCTCAAGAATATCCTGAACTAGCTCCTCAAAGAATGAATCCTTAACAGGGGTGAATCATGAAAATAAGAAGAATAAGCCATGAAAGAATATGAAAAGTCATGAGATGAAGAGTGTTCATTAGATTGTACATGTGTTCAAAAATAAACATCATGATTATTATGATCTTAAAGATGATAATTTATCATGTCCTTGTAATACCATATAAAAAATAAAGGTTTGCTCTTCATATCCAATGCTTTGTTTTTCTTCTTTGGTATAAATGCCCAAGCAAGGCTCTCAAAGATTCAAAAAAATGAGACATCAGGGTTAGTTTCTGACCAAGCCTCCTTCAGAGTCATATGCTCAAGTGTTTGATGTGGTGTGTGGTTCTGAATGTAGTTTGCATAATTAACTATCTATGCCCAATAGATAGGAGATAAATATCTTGAATGCATCATGCAGTTAACCATCTCCTTCAAATTTTAGTTCTTTCATTCATCTAAGCCATTTTGTTGTGGAGTATGTGCAACAAAATGTTCATGAATAATACCATGGACTGATAAAAAATTAGAGATCTCTTGACTGAAGTACTCCCCCCCATTATTTGTATGAAGATTTTTGATGAAACTAGAAGACTATTTCTTGAACAAAGCCTTAAATACTTTAAATCGATAAAATACATCACTCTTGTACTTGATTAAATAAACCCAAGTATGCCTCAAAAAATTATCAATGAAAGTAAGTGCATACTTAGCTCTATTGAAAGGAGTAGGAAATACCATCAAATCACTATGCACAAGCTCAAGTAGTGAAGAAGCTCTCATGGACATACCATTAGGAAATAGATCTTGGTGGTTTTTTCCCATTGCGCAACTAGGGAAGACTCCATCAAGACATGAAACTATAGGAAGACCCTCTACCATACTATGAGTGCTCAACTCCTTTAAATTTTTATAGTTAAGGTGTCTAAATCTCTCATGCCAAAAATGAATTTACATAAGAAACTAAACATGTACCTCTAGGAGGAGTATCATTAAAAACCTCAAAATAATAGAGTCGAGAACTATGATAACTAACACCCTGTGTAATAAGGGTGTGGCTCTAAAAAATCTTGAGCTTCAACACCCTATGGTGAAAAATTCACTATCTTGCCTTGACCCAGATGACAAATATGATAAACTAAAAGTAGATTGATGGTGATGTCTAGAACATAAAATGCATCATTGATGCACCCACTATTTAGTTGTATGTTAACCTTCCCCTTAACATAAATAAAGGAAAAATATCCAACCTAAATTTTAGAAGTAGAATTAAAACCAAGAGATATAAAGGACTCCTTAGAAGAAGTCATATGGTGTGAAGCACCATCATATAGAACCCAACTATCTTAAATAGATGACTATGATCTCTTGACAACATTAAGTTTTTCCCCATGCTTATGAGATGGAGGAGTGTATATAGAAATCTTGTGTTTCCTAACAACATCCTCTAGGGCTTTCATTCTTTTTAAACACCTGGACTCTTCTTGACCAGTCCCTCGACAATAGGATCATGATAGGTTAGACTATTCTATGATTTGGAAGATGATTTGGGTTTACATGTGTTGCTATTGGGAT
Source organism: Torreya grandis (assembly GCA_037957365.1). NCBI lineage: Eukaryota > Viridiplantae > Streptophyta > Pinopsida > Cupressales > Taxaceae > Torreya > Torreya grandis. The sequence continues at coordinate 836,128 of JARHVA010001832.1, forward strand.
TAGGTTCATTTTTAGATGGAGGAGGAGTGTTATTTTTATTACTCTTATTTTTTACCTTGTTTTGAGGATGTGATGTTACTAATGTATTTCGAGAGGTGGAAGACTCAAGGTGAGACAATTTGGATTCCTACTTAGTAATTCTCTCACAAAACAAATCTAGATTAGGCATTTGGAATGTGGTACCTAAGGCATCCATACTATAAAAAATGTTAGAAAATAATATTTGGAATGGGCCACTCAACTTAGATAGAATCAAGTACACACACTCTTCATCCTTCTTATCTCATACACTCCCCTTCAACTATGTCAAAAAATGCTTAAACTTAGTGAAGTAGTCTACAATAGAGGCAAAGTCATCTAAATTGAGTGAAGTAAGCTCCACTTCAAGTTTCATGGATTGCAAGTGATCTACTTTCCAAAATAAAACCTTTATCTTAGCCCATATTTTGAATGGAGAATCACATCCATCCAAATGAAACAAAATACTATCACTCACATAACCCCCAATCAAACCCATACACTCTTTAAACTTACATTGGTACTAATTTTTTTTGAATTCACGTGTAAACTGTGGTTGCGTTTCATTCATTAGGGACCATAATGCTTTTTGTTTTATGATTATTTCCGTTTGAGGTCTCCTTGTATAGTAATCATGTGTAGTCAAAGTTTCACAATGTTTAATAACAAAATTAGAAGCCATGATAATGAATCACCAAAGAGCAAAAAGAATGTGAAAGGGTGTACAAAATTGGCACTAAGACAACCCCCCAAAATATTGTATTAAGAACCCCCTGATCCCTCCCCGCAATTTGGCATTTTATAAAATTAGTGTGTTGTTAAAAATTAATGACATAAATAGATAGAGAATCAAAAATCATGCACTTATGAAAAAACAAAACTCAAATCTGAGTTATGGTTCAAAACTCATAGGCTTTATGAATTCTCATAAAATGGGTTAAAACATTAAAAAAATTACAAATGGATTTTAGTGACCAAATCAAAAATGAATGTAGGCATCCAATCACTCTTTAGAACTAGAATCAAACCATGAACTTAGAAATTTTAACCAAAGTTAAGAAAGATCTATCTAATTACTTTAGTATGTGTGCAAGTGATTTTAACTTCCTCTTGAAGCACAAAATTATAGTTGGGAAATATAATAAGGAATAAAAAATAGTTATTTATGAGAGGAAAAGAAGTAATACTATTTTATTGAAATAAAAAGAGTTTGAACATGAAAAATTATCTAGGTATGCCTCTCTTTCATCCAGACCAACTCCTTCACTCCCACGCTAGCTCACCAACCTACAATGCTTGGACAAAAATATCCAATGCAAAGATGGTATAATCCTTCCTCCTTGTAGGTAGATGCTTCCTTCCCAGTTGAAATGAATCTAATAGATAGTACATAGTATAGTCTAAAAACATAGTTCAAAGAGGCACATATCTAAAAGCAGTGTCGCTTTAGCAGGCAAAAAATTAATGCAAGAGATATAAAAAATAGTGGAACACAATACATTAGATGAAACATAGGTTTTGAAAAATTGAATGCAGGATGGCAAGTGTTATTTTGAAACCTCAAATGCTCTAGATTATCATAAGAAAATACCAATTCTACAAAAAAAATACTATTCTTCTAATCTCCTTCTTAGTACGGTACATGTGGGAAGATTAGATCTATAGACATAAAAAAATCCAATGCCTGACAGCTTTAAATAAGGAAGTAGACTTGAGTGAAAAAAATTTGATGTGAAAATATCTCCCAACTCTTATGCTTCCTCTCCTATCTCCTACGATTGGCCTCAAGCACTCTCCTTATTGCTAACACCTCAGATCTACTTCAACATAGGCCATATCAATGAAAATAAGTGACACTTTTGCTCAGACTTTCTATCCAATATACAAGGGCCACTCTATAGACGAAAATGAGTTTTCTTAGTAATGTAAGACACCCTCCTCTCAATTTAGGTCTAAGTACAAAACATAATAGGAAAAATTTGTGGTTCTTGGAATGGCTTTCCACCGTAACTCCTAAAACAACCAATGCCACCTCAGATTTCCAATGCCACTCTCTCCTATGGAAATCAATGCTCCACCAAGGAAAATCAATGCTCCACTTCCTCTCTCCCATACTTATTCTATGCCTTCCCTCCAAGAATAAAAACATAGACTTTTTTTAGAGCTTTAATAAAAGTGTCGGATCTGTAAGAGGGAAGAAAGGCTAAGGATATACGATAAGGGAAGAAGTAATAGTAGATTTTTAAAAAAATAAAATGCATCTATATAGATGGATGAAACACCTAAAATCTATGGTACCATGTTAGGATAACTGAATAAACATTCTAACCCAAAATTCAAAAGTGTTAACAACAAAAACATCACATAAGGAGGGTATAAATAAATGATTATAAAACAAAGCCAATCAAGTGTTATTCAAAATGAGATTCTAGTATAAAGGAAAGCCCTTGCATAAGTAGGCAAGACATAACAAATAAGTAACCCAACTAATCAATGTGGGATAAATCATCAGATTGGATAAACTCATAAAAATATAAAATAGCTACTTAATATACTAGAAAACATGAGAAATACATACTCTAACATTCCATGTAGAGTGTTTGATACAATGTACATTTATTCATAACTTAAACTAACTAGATATCAACATCTTTATAGGAATAAAATTACCATGGATGGTCATGTTATACAATATATTTTCCAATAAACTGACATTTATAATGTATCTTATGGTTTCCAAAAATTAGTGGGCTAAACTAAATAATGAATAAAAAAGGTTAAAATCTATTAATATTATTTTATGTAGTAACTATTTATAGCATTTTTACATTATTATTTACTAAGGATATGTTAACCCAATCTCTCCATTTGGATTAAATTATGTTCAAACAGAATCTTATTGAGGTGTTTCACTAGTTTTTTTGGCACTTCACATTTTTATATTCTAAGTAATCAATGTAATCTAAAAAAACTAAAAGTTTTTTCCAATTATCATTGTTGTCATATATAAACAAGTTTTGATCATTTTAAAATTTTAATAATGAGTTTGAATGTGAAATAATTTTGAAGGGAGTTATTGTTTTTTAAATATTTTTCATAACCCATGAACAACCCAATTACAAATGTTTGGATTTTAGGGCTATATTCAACCTTACAACTCATAGTGATATTTTACATACGTCTAGAATTATGTTTTCTCAATCAATATTGTAGTAATTCGATAAGACTTGTTTAAAAATATTTTTATCTAATAAACTAATTTTTTAAAATCTTTTATAAAGTGTTTCATCCTATAATATTTCTTCCTTAATCTTATGGGTTGATTTTTTAGAAATCACTTCCAAAATGGAAACCACATATATAAACATATAAATTGACTCACTAAATAAGATGTTTTAAAGCTTGCATATGACACTAGACCTACTCACACCACTCTTCATTTATAAACTAGGCAATTATAAAATACACATGCTTAAATTTAGCGCTATATTTTGCACTAAACACAACTACTACATTCAGCACTATAAATGAAAGCTATATTAAATTTTTTATTTTAAAATATCAATTTTATACAATCTAGATTTGGTGTATGTCTCACTAGATGTTTTATGTTTCACACCTTATCCAACCAATGGAACATTGGATAAAATAAATCTACATGCTCACAGACCTCTCTTTTTGGCTAGGGCAATTTTCTTGAAATTAGGTGCTAACTACCTTTGGATAAGTGCATGACTCCAGAATTATCTATTTTATTAATTAAATTGAACCATGTGTTGTAAATATGTTAATTAAGTTACAAATTTTTAGTTAAATCAATGCATGCAAATATATTAATTAATTTATAAATTTGTAGTTAAATCATTGCATGAGGTTATCTAGAAATAATTAAGTTACTGCTCTTGCCATGTAAATCACTGAAATAGGTGACTAAGGGACATAAGTTGTTAAATAAGTCATAAAAGTAATCATATTATGTTTGGATATAGTAAATATATTTCTCCATATATAAATTATTAAAGGAAATATTTATGGGTTATTAATTTCTAGATTATTCAAATTGTTATTGTATAAACTTTGTGACATACTACTATGAGTTCTTAGCAAGGTAAACTTAGAATAAATCACTGATATATATTATTGTATATAACTATTATGCATCCTAAAATTTTATAAACATACATGTATATTTGGTATAGATGTGTTTTTATACTCTTCTACAAACATATAAAAATTCATTCACTGTCTCACATAGCCATAGAGAAATTAATTACATTGCCTACCTCTCATTCCTATTCTGAATTTGTTTGGTAAGTCCTATGCACTACTATAGTATTATGTATAGCCATGTTTGGTATTGAAAAGGTGTTATTAATCTAATCTAATAAAAGGATTATTATAAATATTTATTAAGTTATTTGGAGATTATCTCTAAGGATAAGAAACCGATTTCCCTTACTACTTTCTTAAGAATTATAATTCAATGAAAACTCTAATCTTTAGGTTTAGATGGCCTAATATGCTTACTTGGAAGGATATTGACTTGGCTTGACTATAAAATGATTTTAATCACTTTAATTTTAATTATTATATAGTGTTTACACAATAGCATTGGACCTTCATAAGAGGTTTATACTCAATCAACAAAGTTGAAGATGTACTATACTTGGAGTTTGCTATCTTTGCCTTGAAATCTTATTCAAAACCTTGTTTTCAACTTATAAAATGAACTTTAATTAATGGGTCTATCAATATGCATAAGTGAATAGCCTACAACATGTAACCTATAACATATATATAGTAATGATATAGTCATTCATACATTACATCTACCACATACATGGTGCTACATGTAGGTATTTGATCACTCATACATGACATCTTCCTATGGTCATGATATGGTCACTCATATTGGAAATTATGTAGCTAATAAACCTAGTGCACTCCATTTCTACCTAAACCATAACCTCAAACCCCTAACCCTAAAAACTAAACCTTAAACCCTAAACATTGAAATCTAAAACCTAAACCCCAAATCCTAAACCATAAACCTTGAACCATGAGAAATAAATAATATACCTAAACCCTAGACCCTAAGCCCTAAAAATTGAACCCTTAACCATAATACATTATCCCTAAACTAAAAACAACAATCTATAAACCCTAAACAATAAACCCTAAACATAGAAACTTAAAACATTAAACCCTATACTTTATATGCTAGACCCTAATACATAAAACCTAAATGTAAGCCTTTAACCTAAACCCAAAACCATAAACCTAAAATCCTAAATCCTAAACCCTAAAACCTAAATTTAAGGCCCTAAACCCCAAGCCTAAAACTATAAACCATAAGTTATCAACCTTAAACATTAACTCCTAAACCAAAAATCCTAAACCCAAATTGAGAACTAAAAAACCAAAACCTTAAACACTAAATCTAAATCCATAAACCCTAAACCTAAAACCCCAAATCCAAAACCCCAAACCCCAAACTATAAACACTAAACCCTAAATCCTAAACCCTATAACCTAATCCCCACACACTAAATCCCAAACCCTAAATAATAAACACTAGGTTTTAAACCCCAAACCCTTAACTAAACCTCAAAGACCACAACCCTAAACATTACACCCTAAACCCTAAGTGTGAAACCATAAACCCAAAAACCTAACCCTAAACATCAATTCATGGACTACTTGTCCTATAAGATGATCACAAACATGAGACCTTTTAGTGAAGTACCTAGTTCATAAAGAGAACCCACCTGTAAGCATAAACAAGCACCAACTTTTTATATATGTTGAGAACCCACATAAAATATATGAAATCATCAGATCTATAGATTTGATTTCCTTTCAATCTAATGGTAAAAAAATGTATAACATCTCTCTTTAACCCTTCTCATTCTATCAAACCTTCACACACAAGAAATGCATCCAAAATAGCCATTTAGATCACCCTAGACCTCTTATCTCATCTTCAATCTTAAAACCTATAATAACACTATCATAACATCATAAATATGACCTATTGGTCATGCATACATTCCTCAAAATGTTTTTCTCTTTAATCTATTAACTAGGCACACTAACTCTTCACTATTCTTTTGCACATCTAACTCTAGAAACCATCACTTTTGATTTCACTCTTTATAGAGCCTTCATGAATATCATCTTATTGCTCAACCATAAGACTTGTATTAAACCTTAAGGCTTATATCACACTAATAAATATCTCAAAACCACTCTCATAGGTAAGCCATAACATCCATGGGTCACCCTAAAGTAGCTACACCTTTCAAATAGACCTTAGTAGGCCTTATAGGTCCAAAATCACCAATGACAATATATAACAACAAGTAAATGAAACTCTTATGTCAATATTCAATAATAAGTACAATAAAATACAATGTACATATAAGATACATGGCTCTCTCATAGAATAGTCCCCAAACTCAAGTATCTATGGTAATCTCAAGTGTCATCTTGATAAGTAGTACTATTTGGGGAGGGAGAGCATCATCTAAGCACTTTTTGACACCAGCCATACACCAATGATCCCCTAAACTAATTCCATCAGGAAATGTCCTTCCATTAATGGATAAGTATATAGTGATAAAATGGGAATCCAAAGAGACAAGCAAGTACATGTGTGATGTATGATTTCTAAAACTAAACATGCAGTGCATCATAAAAAAATAATTCTATTACAAGATATCACACAAACATGTAACTCATACTCATGAAATTATAATATCTCACCAAACATAATTTTTCCCAAACTTTTACAAATAATAAGTAATAATGATCTATATATTAATCAAATTCATACACACCACTTGATTGGACTACCTTCATCTATCATTTTGATACTAGTAAGCTAGTGAAGTCCATCTCACTCCTTACTCTATATCATCAATGTAGATTGGTCAAATATAATTCAAGCACAAGATTCATTTACATCCTACTAGAAAACACATCCTGTAACATGCTAAACATAGGAGAATCAAAACATATATTTACTCCATCAAATATATGAATGAATATTACATTATTTTCTATCCCATACTAGAAATAATGACTATAGTTTATACCACCTAGATAAATACACATTTAAATATATGTTTTAACTACCAAAATTAGTTCACAAACATACTACACCCTATGATAACCCATATTACCATAGTCTAATATTCTAAGGCATAACTACTAATTTTTCATAATAATTTTTCACAATCAGTCATATAAAATAGTCTTAATACATGGAAATATAAAATTCTATTCAAGTAACTAGGTATTATGAAGCAATTCACAATTCCTAAAAAACATAATAATATACTATCATAACATACACTACACTCTCAAAGGTTATATGTACATATACACAAAGTCTTATCAACTGTTAAAAAACATAATATTCACAGTAATAACTAGCATGTATACATTCAATCAATCAAACGTAGATGTAAGACTAGACATAACAATTATAGTACGTACCATCTAGGTAAAACATATATTTATACTATAGTACTCTATGATATTCCATACTATCATAGTTCAAAACTACACAAAAACACATAACCAAACTTACAATTTCAAGAATCAAATGATCACATATATAATAACAATCAAGAAAGTATGGGGTTATACCACCTAGGTGTACCCTATATTTAAATTGCTTACCAACATTAAAAGCAACATATCTATAAGCACACATCATGAAGCATGTATCATGATGCACTATTATATGCTAGATATAACTAAATACTCACATAATCATATATTGCACACAAGTACTCAATATATAACTAATAACCAATAAATCATTTGTAGAGAAATAGAGAATTCATAAACCCATTATAACAATCATTTAAATATCTCATTCTATTTTCTAAAAGACCATTCCAAAAGGTTATAGTTTTTAATTTATAAGAAAATTAATGACTTAATCAAACAATGTATCAAACTATAAGTACAATCCCTGTGTACGAGCACTTGCATATTATGCACCACATGTAGTTATTCCAATGTTATACAAATATTGAACCACTGTTCACTTATAATTTTAGTCAAGATCTCCCTATAGTCATTATAATTCTTTACTGAGGATCTCAAATCACATAGCTTGTCCCAAGATAATGAAGTACCATGTTGATTTATAAATATACATCTATTTTTAAATGATAGGTTAGGGGCCTATAATTCTATTTGACTTAGTTTCCATGACCAAATTATTATATGTTATACTCACCAACTCTCATAGGTTCTTCAAATAGAAACATTTCTTGTAAATACACACACACACACACACACACACACACACACACACACACACACACACACACACAGAGTTCAAAGCTATCAATTATCTTGTAACTTAGTGATATGATTACTATTAATAATCCATTTCAAACATCTACTCTAGCATTTGTACATATGCCATACATAAATTTCTATTAAATAAAGTTATATTGTTTATAATCACCCATGGAACCATAGTTAGAGGATTACATCCATTTGCTCAAGTATCATAACAAATGATACCAAACATATAAGGTGTCACAAGATAATAAAAGACTACATTAAGTTAATTATACTCCTTATACCATAACAACCACTATTTTAAGGATTTAGGCAAGTTATAATTATAGTCCTTTAATTTCAAATAATAATTTTTAGAAACTCATTTTAATAGTAATTCAACTATTTATTTTAATTAAATAATATTAAATACAATCCATCTAGTCAAGTTGAGGCTTATGAACATGTTTCCCTAAAATCATCATTTGACCATGTCTACCTCATTTGGGGTTCTTAAATCTAGCTAAGTCTCTACATCATACCATATGATCAATCCTGTTGATCATTATTTATAACCCCATTTATGTTTTAATAATTACTCATGTTCTATCTCATACATGTTCAAAGTGTACTTATAAAATTGGTCCAATTCCTTATTACCGAAATTATTACTTAGACTAATTAGTTGATTAAGACACTATAATGTGCAAATCTTATTAATTAAAATATAACTCAGTTTCCCCACACTTTATAAGCTTCCATTAGGCATCCCATTTATTTATTTTTAAAAAAAATCAAAACAAATGTAGTGCATGATATAAAAATGTAAATAATGTTTTCAAAGAGTCTGCATTTTTTTAATACCCCAAGGAATAGTGTAAAATCCTAGCTTTTTACATTAATTCTAAACTTTGAAAGACATCATGGTTCATTTCATATGATGTGATTCACAACCTCTAAATACCTAATAAAATACATGCCTCTTTATAATATATTTTCATTATTTTTCAATGCATTAGGCTTCCTATTCATTTATTTTTGTTAAAAACTCAAAAAAATGCAATGCATGATATAAAAATGCAACTTAATGTGTTAAGGAACATTTTGAATCAGTGTGTGGAATAAAAGTAGTAGCTTAAAATGAAGTGACCTCAAAATATTATACATGAAATTCCTTCAAAAACTCTAAAATAATTTTCATATGTATTCATTATTTTAAAAAAACCTCCTTTAATACCACTTTGTCAGTACTAAAAGTTTTAAGAGATGTGAAGAAATTGGTCTAAAACTCATTTATTTTAAATGAAAAATGATATTAGAAGAGATAAAAATCCTTAGAAACCTACTTTCAAAGGACAAAATTTACGTATGCCCTAACGAAATAAATATTATTTAATAATTATTGATTCTCACCAAGGTATGTGATGTAAAAATATAGAACAAAGGATCCATAATCGACATGCCTAGAATTATATGGTATGGTGCTAGTCAAACCACTATAAAAATGATCAAATTTTTTTCAAAGAATTAAGGTTTAGGAAATAAAGATAAATGAGTTTTTGGGAGTTAAAAGAGTATCCTAAGACCAATCCGAAGGTTTTCATGAGAAAATGATGATAATGAAAGTTATCCATGGTATAATGTGAACAAAAAGTGTGCCAATAAGAGCTTAATATAAGCCAATTAACCAACAAATTATTCAAAAAAAACATTATAACTACAATATTTACACCAAAAGTAAGTGTCTACACATACAAGCATTCACATATGATAATGAAAGAGATGGCGTATTAGTTGATAATGGTTTTAGTTTGAATATATATATTGAGGAATTTATCTATGGTCTTAGTCTTAATAAAAACTATTTAACATATACTCCAATAGTTATTATTAGATATGATGGTATTATTAGAGTCTTTTGGTTATATTACCTTTGTTGTTAGAGTGGGCCCAAATAAAATTTAAAGATAATTACATATGGTTCTCAATAGTGGATCTTATAATATGGTAATTGGTATACCTTAGCTACATCACATGAAATATATATTTTGTACTATTCACCAATGTTTAAATTTTGGACATGAGGGTGAAGTTACAATGGTTCATAGAGACAAATAGGTTCCAAAATAGGAACAAGAAGTATAAGTCTTAACATCTGAGGATACATGTTTTCTATCTAAAGTAAAAAAAAAACATAAATATCATGTGCATAAGTATATCCCAAAAAAAGTACAAATAAGACACAAGATATAACCTATAATAATTAGACAATCAAATGGATAGGAAAGTGATAAAACTATAAATTCTAACAACAAATATGATGACTCACATGATAATTATTTATGGCCTAATTCTTAGGTGCCTCAATACTTCATGTGTAGACCTGATTCTCATAATGCTTCTTACAATTATTTTGTCATTTAGGACTCTATTATTGGTTGGCCTAATTCATGATTTTTATCTATTAATAAATGGGTTTCTATGATTTATTTATGTCATGTTTATTCCTTTTTATCTTGAATTTAAATATTTTATATTATAACACACACTTCATCATCATGTCCACACACAAGCTCATACATAGATGCAATAATTCACTTATTTTTCATATATGTTATTGATAAGGTTGTCAAAATTGATACCAATCTTATTTTTAATAGAATATGATTTATACAGTGAGTCAAGAGAAATACATGTTTGCATAGGGAAATTCTAGGTGAAATATGGGGGATGTCATTTCTGTAATACATATTATTTTTACATTTTATTATTTTTATGATTTCATTATTTTACCTCATTTACTTATCTATATCCCTAATATGTATTCCCTATGGCTTAATTTTCCTAGTGTGTTTTTATCTAATGTGTCTTCATTTATTTTTCATGTGTTTTCATATGCTTGACATTATTTCCATTATTTTATATTATTATTTATGTCTTTGATTTATAGTCTACATTTATTTATGATTATTATCTATTTGATATGCTTGACGTGCCTTCTAACTGCTTTTTTTGCCTTCTATAATCATGTTTAATTTTATTATTCCATGTCTTATCTTATATTTGATATGGATTTTAGCATGAATGATGTGTCTCCAATGTTTTTGATGTGCCTATTATGTGCTTGATATGATTTGAATATCATACATGTTTTTTACATGCTTGAAGTGTCTACTATGTGCCTTGTCATCTATTTGACAAATGTTTTACCATGGTTTTCTTACTCACATTCTTGGCATGTCTTATGTTCCTATTATGTTGTTATGATCCATATCATGCACAATGACTTTACTACTTGCCTTAGGTGTAGTGATTTATATAATGCATTTATTGGGATAAAAATATTATTCTCATGCTTTACATTGCTATATATTTCCATGATGATGCTTTATTGATTCTAGTTTGGGCCTATATGGTGAATATTGTTCTTGATCCTATATTACTTATATCATGGGACCGGTGGGGAAATTTATTTACACTTTATGGGCTTTCAAGATTAAATATTTATATGTTATACACATGTTATTTTATATCATGTCATACACATATCACATATAATCTCATTCTTTTTAGATGTGAGCTTCACAAGTTTCACAAGTTTATCTCTATCTCAAAAGGGGGGCATATATCCCACTCATCATATTTAGAAACATGCTATTAGGGTATGTTCATTACTATAATTATTAATATATATTTGTATGCCCACAAATGATAGGGTTCCTAACTTTAATTTCTAATGATTCAAGATTTATTCAGATGTTTAAACCCATATTTGAGAAGATATTCTAACTCTGCTTTAAAATAATATTACATTGGCATTATTTAGGATTGTATCCAAGGTTGTATTTATTTTTATTAGAGGATTACTTAAAATTTTATCTATCTTGATCTAAATATTAATGAAACTTGTAGACAAAATTTTGTTCAGGGTTTTAGACAATTATTGAGGCTCAAATCTGATAGGGTGGCTAGTTTCATTCTATTTCCCACCACAATAGGGTATATTATATTTTAGTATTTTAGATTTCATTAAATTATTATTTGACAATAACCCATGCATATGTAAAAAAATAAATAATTTTTTTCATAGATTCCCATGAGCATTGGATTTTTTATCCAAAGAACCAAAAAAACAAAATTTTATATCCATACCATGTCTGATATTCTAATTTCATATATGTATACACACACAAATTGAAGTGGTGAAAAATTTAGACACATAAGAATAAACTTTTAATATTATTTAATATTAATTCATATTAATTAATTACTTGTCTTGTTTTACCTACTTTGATTCAAATTGGGTGATATGGACCCTCTTGTTAACTTCCAACTTACTAATATTCCCTCTTCTTGGTCATCGTCAAGCTAGTTTTATTTTATTTTAAAATTACCCTCACTTATCTCCATCTTACATTATGCTTTGGATCCCCTATAAGTAAAGTTAATAAATGTTCCCATCTTTCCCCCTTTTACAATCATAGCTATTAAAACTCAACATGGGTATTCATAATGTTTAATTTGAATTCAAATATTATTGTAAATATAAAATCATTATAGTCAATTCACATCTAAAAGAATAATAAAGTATTAATTTACAAGTATTATAAAGGAATCAAGAAATTATTAGAGTATTTATTAAAGCACACAAATTTATATTATATACATACTACACAATATTGGGGTTTGCATGTTATTAGAAATACTTCAATTATGAAGTTTATTATTTTTGATATTGTTATTTTTCAGGGGCCTAAAAAATATTAAGATATGAGAAGGAGAATTTTAATAAAATTTTGTGCAAGAATTTTTTAATGATGTTTCAACTTTAGTTTTTTTATTGATGATAGATCATGGACTAATTTGAAACATCATTTAAAAAACTCACCATCTTTCTTGTGGTATGGATGTGAAAGCCTTAGATATTTACTATCAAAAGATTTTTTATTCCTTGGATCAATACATGCCCAAAAATATAAGTTGTTTTATTTAAGGTTTCAAGTGTCATTGCCCATCTAAGGCAAGTAATTTTTTTTTTTTTTTGATGATTAAAGTCGCATCATGGAAAACTAAGCAAGGTTATTGGAGATCAATACTATGTGCATACAATCATAAATTTATTTCTATGATGTATTTCATTTGATAAGAGATCCATTATGGTTTTGGTGGAATTTTTAGGGCACTAATATAATTTGTATGGTCTTGACAAAAAATTTATGGCCTCATAATAATCTCATAGTGGCTCAAAATTTTTGAGCTCTGATCATTTTAATTTTAACTACATATTTCTATTATAAGATCTTGATGACTATTATCACTCATATAATTTTATAATTAATTAGACTTATATTATTATTATTTTACACAAGTTACTTAATCTAATTAAAATAAATTGGGTACTTACATCATTTTACATCTTTATAAATTCATTTATTCATATTATGCCCACCCACTTTTATGGTTAACGAGTAGATTGAGTGGAATAATAGAGCATAATTTTCATTTTAACTCTTTATATTATATTCATAAAGCATGATTTAGAGTTGTCTTTATAGTGTAATATAATTTTATTTTATAATGGATTAAAAATAATGAATTATAAGTTTTGTCTATGTGATTTAAAGTAAAATATCTTGTTCAATAATGTGTCAAACATATCTTCAAACTCACTATAAAGTAAATTATGATATCTTAAACATTCAGTAAAGTTATAAAAAAATTTATTTAAGAAAGATATTTTCAAACCCAACTAGAAAATACAATTAAATTAAAACTACTTATAACTACTCAATAAAAAAATAAAAAATTATTAATCGATATACAACTTTTCAATAAAAATATATATAATAAGTCTAAAATTAACACATGCCAATTTTTTTTGTCATATATATACTTAAACCATCGACATATTTGGGGAATAAGATACATTTCTATGGAAGTGGAGATTATGATGGCATGGTGGTAAAGTTTCAAGTCAATCATTTGAAAGAACAAACAACTAGGACAAAAATATATAGTTGAAAGAGGTAGTGTTGGGATTGGCTTCCATAATTGCACAGTAATAGCCAATATTTTATTATAAATTCACTATAACTTTTGAATAATAACATGAGTTTTATACTTCCAAAATAGTTTTTTATATCGATAATAATTTAGTTAAACATAAAATATTGAGTAAAATTTGATTGAAAAATGCATTTTTATTGATAAAATAATTTATAGTACAACATTACTCATATAAAAAATATGGATGAAAAATGTCACACCCTAAAAGTTAAATTATATCAAGCGATGTAGACCAATATAACAAAATTCTAGAAAGAGGGGAAAAAGAGATGAAAGAAATCAGGAATGGCCGCATCTTGTATCCACAAGATGACCTTTTTTATTCTTTTTCTTTTGAACCTCAATTCAACATCCTATGTGACCAATATTCATCAGGTTAATAATAACTATCAGAAGTACATGATTACACTAAGATTCAAATAAGGGCTGATCCTTATCAAATTTAGAAGATTAGGATTCATGTGATCTCTTAATATTATTGAGCTACAACTCATATAGATCATCTAAGACTCAAAGCTAGGACCTTTAATTTGCTGCTAGAGTGCTCTACTAACTAAGCTACTAGCCCCACTATGGCCAACCCATCATTGGTCTAGGTGTGGGTTATTTCCAACACCCCTCTTAAGCCACACCATAGGTACTTGGGGCTCCTATCCTAGCTTTGATACTAAATGTTAATCTATAACTCATATAGACTGGCTAAGACTCAAACCTAGGACCTTCCATTTACTACTAGAGTGATATACCAATTGAGTTATTGGCCCCTCTATGGCCAATCCATTGTTGGTCTGAGTGTAGCTTATTTCTAATAGATATCTCCCCTTATTCTGTCACTATCATTTTTCCAATAAATCTACTAGGGTGATTATATTGACCATAAATACTCCTCTCTTTATCATTATGATTTACAATTTTTTTAATGAGTATATATTTAAAGATAAAATATTTATAATCTAGTATTAAAAAAGAAAAATTATTGTGCAAATACTTACAATGATAGGGGAGGTGTGTGGATTGAATGTAATAGTATAAAATGTAAATAAAAATGATTCATTCTAAATTTGATGGCCATTTTATAGTTTCTCATTTTTTTTCACTTTGAAAAGGTAATTTGAAAAACTATGATATCTTAGATATGATATTAAAGTTTTTTTCTTAGAAAATAAATTTCCAATTTGATATTTTAGTTATGGCAATGAGATTGAGACCATTTATTATTAATTAATTTTTTTTTTACAAATATGAAAGAATCATTAATTAATGTGAAACTTTTCAATAGACAAAATTATGTGACAAGATCGAATAAAAATGTCTTGAGATTGATATATATCAACATTTTTTAGATAAATGTATTTAAGATATTTGTATTAATTATGTTGATAGGTGTAATTTATAATGGCTAGTGGTAGTGGTGGTAATAATTAGTATGAGATGTAAAAAAAAATGGTTTGTCTTAAATTTCACATCTATTTAACTATTGTAGAGTGAATTTTTTTTTTGTTTGGGTAAGATAATTGAAAAATTATGATATATTAGACATATGGTGGAGTTTAGAGCCAAGCTTATTTCCTGAAAACATATTCTTATGGCTGATACAATGGTATAACAATATTAAGGCTATCTATCACCAATCAACATAAAATTATAAAAATGTTTAAGATTGTTTAACCTTCTACCTATTTGAAAATGCAAAAATAATATTAGGATGATGGTGAACAAAGTTGGATCTTTTATGAATCTCAAAAACTCTTCTCGGGATCTTAGATTTGTTTATGCTTTTGATATCTACATATCACAACTACTCTAGTGTGGTTAATATTATTTAACCTTAAAACTATTTTAAGATGTGAAAAAATATCATGAAATAGAGTTGGCTCTTTTGTGAAGATTGATTACTCTTATTTGGATCTCAGATTTGTTCATGTTTGTGTTATTATCGATCTCTTCAAAACACTCTATTATTCAGTGAAACTAATTTCGTCGCATGGCTCATAGAGTTAGTTTCTCAATTTTGAAGGTTTTTCATTTCATTATTTTCATTACAACCTTCATGGACATTGGTTTGTTGGGTTCCCTTCTAGGCTGCATGATTTCTCCCTTTCTCAATCCTCTATGGTTTGGAATAAATAGGAAGGGATTCATGATCATGATTTTTTGTGGTGCAATCATGATAAATTATATGTCCCTCCTTTTTATTGTGTCATTTCTCATGATTATGAGCCTAATGGGGAGGATTACCAAAATAGAAACTAACTCTTATTCTTGCAAGTGAGGCTCTTATGGAGGTTTGTCGAAAGGAAGCACCAACTCATTCTCCTTTTCCAAATTAGTATCTATTGCTTACAACATATTCTTCCCCTCCTAATATTAAGATAAGATAAGTGAATGTGGGGGTATCTACAAACAATAAAGGACATTGATCTAAAGCAAATTTGATGAGGGTAGAAATGAAGACCATGGTAAGTGATGAAGTTCAATGGTTTTTGGAGGACTTTATTTCTTGTCAAGGGAGAATAGGGGTGAAAGCCTTTGGATAGATCTTCAACCCTCATTTGATCCTAATTTTTTTTGGTGTGGTTTCTTTCCTATTTCAATATCTCAGCCCCTTCTGTGCTATCTTTTTGAATATTTCTTGTTGTTCCTTTGATGTATGTTGTTTATTTTTGTTATCTATTTTGATCCCTTCTTGGGATTTATCTTGGTATATTTTAGGTTTTATCCAAGGTTGGTTAGTTTAGTTTGATGTTAGTTTTAGCTTGTTGGTTGATTTGGGTGATTTTATTAGTGGCTTTTGGGCATCTTTATTTTTTTAACTATTGTTGGTGGATAAGGTACTAATCAAAATCTTGAATTTACCAATAATAATAAAAAACATAAAATTTAAAAATAAGGTGAAAGAGTCATTAACCAATACAAAACCCTTCAATAAATAAAATAATGTAACAAATCCAAGACAAACACTTCAAATTTAATATTAAATTAATTCATATAAAGATGACATTATCTCTAAATATTTGGAATAAAATGGTTCTTTTTAAATAAAATTGAAACCTATTTTTTTTTACTAGGATTAGGTGTATAAAATGCTTCTTTGGTTTAGTGTAAAGGACTGAGGGGTATCCATTCCACCCAATTTGTCCACAATCCTAGACTCATCCCTTTTTGATATCTCCTCATATTTATACCTTGGTATATGGTCAAGAAACACCTTTTATGCCATCATCCTTACCATTGAACTACAACCTATTTAATAAAATGGTTCTTTTTTACTTCCATCATCGCTTAACATTTCTACATTCCTTCTTCTCTTTCATGAACCCATGCCTTATTTGTGTAAATTTTTTTATTTATGCACTCATGCTTCCCTTCTATTGTCTCGAAGGCCTTGTGTTGGTTCTAATTTAGTCATTTTTGGTCTCTCCATGGTTATAAACAATAGATCAAATAGTAAGTTTCTGGAGTCCTCCTCCCAATGGCTTGATGGGTTTAGATTTGAGTCTTTCTTGACAAAATTGCCTCAGTCAAACAAAGTGAAGGTTTGGTCATGGATATGGACATGAACCAGGTTATGTAATTCTATTCTAATTTTCATCCTTTTATTAAGCCTTGATCCTCAAGTTTAGCTTATTACTCACTTACTCCCCTTGTGAATGATAAATTGATAGTTGTGCCCTCTATTTTCTACATGGGTTCTGATGCAAATAGATCTAAGATTTATAATAAGACCATCCTTTCTTCCACCTCTATTTTATGAAAAAAATTATTGGTATTTTTAAATGAGATTGAAATCAGATCTCACTAGTGGGGAATTTTCTTTGATTAGGTAATCTAGGTTCCTAAATCAATGCATCGTATATCCAGGGTTCTAAATTAACCCTAATTTTTTAGTTGGATGAAGATGTGTTAAGGGAAGTGATATAGAAGGGTATGATTTTAAGGATCTTTTGAATATTTTTAGATTTTATAAATTATGACCTTCATTGGTAAATATACATTCCTTGATCTCCCTTCAATGGAAACCAATGTTGAAACCAATGTTGTATAATGACATTTTTATTTGCCATTATGTGAAATCATATTTTATTGTGTTTTTCATAAGAATGAATATAGAGTGATGATCTTTCTATCAAGTCCTTGGTTTTGGGGTTTGTTTTATCTTTGCATGAATTCTTGGGTTCCAAAATTTAATCTTTGAATTCTTTTGTTTAAAATAATGGCACCCATTTAGATTAGGTTATCTAACATTCTACTACACTAGTAATTGGGCCAAAGGTCCAAGTAATGTTAGAAAGGATCTATTTAGTTTTGAAATTTTTTTGAGTGCATATTATATTTGTATTTATTTTTATGGAAGTATTCAATGTGATTAAGGAGGATGAAAATAAAATTATAGATGAAGGTGTAATTGGTTATATTCAATAGGTATTTCATTATTTCATGTGATTTTATAATTTTCCTTGGTCCACTTTGAAAGATCTACATTAAAAAAACATTTAAATGCAATGTTGTGTAGATACTTAGAACAAATGCATGTTTCCTACCTTGTTTAAGGATATTTTTGGGAGTGAAGGTTACTTCTTACTTGATGGAATACTATTATTTATACTCCTAGTATTAGTTGTCTTTGTTTCAGAAGTAACTCTAAATTTAGAAAATATATATGTTTGATGAAGGATTTTGATTTTACATGTTATTGTGTGTGTGTATTATCAAATTTTTGTTAAGCATGTATTTAAAAAAATTATTGACCATATTATGTGGATAAGGATGACATGCATTATACTTTTGAATGGGAGAGTGCATTATCTTATCTAAAAAAATCTATTCATGCCTCAACTTGGGATTTATATAGCCATTAAATGTTTATTTATTATTTTAATAAGGTTTATCATTATATGATAATAAGTATATTTTAGCATAAGATATTCCCATGCCTCAGAAATCTTAAAATTTGGTTACATCTTTTTTTGTTATGATTTCATGATTATCATTTTTTACTATTTTGGATTTAGCTCATATGAAGGTTTCTTCCTTATGAAGATTGGCTCTCCTTATGTTTATATGAATCTTTATTCTTACCCCTGAAAAGGGTTTGAAGGCATCCATATACCTAACATTATTATCAATGTAAGTTTCACATTCCATGATGAAGTGTTTCTCTATTTTAACTACCCTATGGTACAAAATACACATATCCTCTCTTCCCATTCCAGCTTAGGTGTCTTCCATATTCATCTCTCACATTTGAGTCTTTTTCAACTTGAATATAAATATCTCTTCCTTAATTTTTGTCCCTAACTGCACATTATCTTGATGTTCATAAAACACAATTGAATTCAATGAATTTTTTTTCTTGTTTCTTTCTTATTTTATTTCTCCACACTGTTATTTTGATTTTTTTAATACAATATTTTATTTCTTTATAAGTGTTTAGATAGCCATTAAAGCCAATACCCAACCTATACATTTATTATTTTGTTTCATCTAATTTACCATTCTAATGATTAATTTTTCTTCAATAATCACATTAGGTCATTTGTTGTTCACTATACTTTCTATATTTTTGATGTAACCTAGTTCCTGGGTCATAGTCATTGTCTTATTAAGTAGCTATTTTTATAGGAGTATCTTGGAGGTACCCGAGGCCTTGATATTAAATTTTTTTATGATGATAATTTATGGATCATTTTTATCTACCTTCATTTCAAATTTGATGTACCACTGGCCTATACCTCATATCTGTAAAGCACTAGTGATTGGTAAGCAACACTAATATGACATTGGTAGTCTTTCATAAATAATGTTGATGATGGATTGTTGTGAAATTGTATTTATTTCATTCAAATATGATGTGAGTTTAATCTAAGATCCATATTTTATCTCTCAAAAAATTTATTTATTTCAGTTAAGTAGGATACAAATGTAATTTAAGGTGAATTTTTGGTTTAAATTAATGAAATAATTTGACATGTAGTGATTGTTTGTTCAAGATTCTATTGATTGGTGACTCAGGGGTTGGAAAATCTTTCCTTCTACTTATATGTCTCATATCACTCAACTTTGAACACGTGATGGTTTCAGTCACATTTGTATCCTCTAATTTCATATTTATGTGATGATTAGCATATGTGTTCCCTATCTAATCCTTCTCACATCATTGTCCATACTTGGATATCTTGATGAAAAAATGGATTTGGTTGTGGACAATGATGTGCTAGGCTCCAATCTTCCACCTAGAAAGATAGAAAGTCAGTGAGAGGGAGGATTATTTTAATTGGGGAAGCATAAGCGTGTCTTCAAAGTATTCATTGTTATACTACATGTGACATAACTAAATTTTAAACATGCATGAAATTTATAATAATAAGTATAATATTTTTTTGTAGATAGGTATGAAGATTTTGGTCAGAGCAACAACTAGTTACATCAACAACCACAACTGGCCAATGCTAATAATATGGCCATAACTGGCTAATACCAACACAACCACCACAACTAGATAATACCAACAATATCACCACAACCAATTAATACCAATAATACTACCACAACCAATGAATACCACCAATATGGCCATAACCAACCAATATTAGTGAAATGACCATAATCATCCTTCCAATACCTTCAATATTTGAACTTGGGTGGTGCATATAACACTCAAGTTGCTTTACCAATGCACACCCATCTCATCAGTAATAATAAATATAATATTACTATTATATAATCAAAAATATATAGTATATCAATAATATTAATATATTATAATATACTATACTATAATATAATATATAATAATATAATGTATATCAATATAATATAATAAAATATTAAAAAAATCATATAATAAGATAATAAAATATAGATAAAATTAAATTGGCATAGATTCTTTTTTTGAAGGGTGCGATGCTACCATGATGAAGAATTTACAAACTTACCCATTTAGGGATTATTTCAATGCCAACAATATTGCTAGGTGGAAGGTAGAATATAACATGCATAATTAAATAATAAGCCAATGATGGCCAAGGAAGTTGTAAGGGGAGAATGGATATCGAAGGGTGTTGTATCCTCTATTAGAAGGGAGGAACAAGTAGTGGGTAGATAATATTTTGGATGTAATGGTAGGTTTAGGGGTGGGGAAGGAGAGTGCAGGGGTGGCAGGGTAGTTTCCCACCCATGTTAACTAGAATTTTTGTGTATCTAGGGCTTTTTTTTACCCTTTGGTTTCCCAAACTAAGCAGCCTAGGGTTTTGAGAGTGGCCAAGGATTTTACAATTGTTAAATTTTTAGAGGAGGCTCTTATAAAATTTTATAAAGTGAGGATTGGTATATAAAAAGGGGTTTAGTGTGTCATTTTGATAGTTTTTGGTTTTCCCTTCCCATTCTTCATTAATGGCTATTAGATTCATGAAGACCTATTTTAGAAGGTAGTGTGGAAATTTATCCTAGTGCCAAAGGGTTTTTTAGTGTAGTTTTTTATTCTCTTACTAATAATAATAATATTTTTTAGATAAATCCTAGAGATGTGATCACCACAATCCTTTTTTAAAACCATGGATTCTAGATTTTAAACCTCTAATTGAAAATCTCTCCATCAAACTCATTTGGGTGCGGCTATCATTTCTTCCTCTCCAATTTTGGTTGGAGTCTATATTGGTAGATATTAGGGGTTCTTTAGGTAATCTCTTGGAAATTGATGATTTTTATTTAAGTTTATCATGGATAACTTTTGTTAGGGTTCTTGTTTTCATGGATACTTCTCAAGACCTTGAAATGATTAAGCTGAATGTTAAAGATAAATGTTGGTTTAAAATGCTTGAATATGAAGGGATTAAATTTATATGCTGAAAATGTTTCAGAATTGGTCATCTTTATACTTATTTTAAAAATTTAAAGTGCAAAGTAGAGTCATCATGGTGGAAGGAGGCAAGTGAAGAGATTCTTAAAATTTGTCTAGATAGTGATCATATTTCATATAGAGATCTTGTTTTACATATAGAAATTATTGAAGTTCATAATGCTTCTCCTCAGGTATGTGAGGTTGTTGGGTCAAATAAAAATAATTTGGTGGATTTAGTTAGTAATGTTAATTCTTGTAAAGGTTAAACCATGGAAATTTATATTTTTCCAAATCTAGATTTTAGTACTTTGAGTAAAGAAGAAGAATAGATGGTTGTCATAAGTAATAAAAAAGGACGTCTCATTTCAAGTTCCCCTCCTAGGTTATTTCACTCTTACAGTAGAGTGAAGAAGGGTGAGATATAGTATTTTAGTCTTTACTTGTGGTAAATTATGTTTTGTAGTAAAGTGGAAGTATTTTAATTCTTTCAAGTAGTTTGCTCTATTAGATGTTTGTTGGTTAGATGTCTTGATGGATCAGCTGTCAAACCAGGCCACTTGTGTTTTTTGAGTTTTTATGTTAATAGGTAAGGGAAACATAATCCTTAAAATTGATAAGAAGAGATAATTATATATACATACATACATACATACATACATATATATATATATATATATATATATATATATATATATATATATATATATAAAATATAATATAAAATCATGTGTATACACACACACACACATATACATATACATATGTTGGCTTTTGACTAAAACTTGAACTAGTTTTAGACACATTTGAGGGCTTAAATCCCCATGTAATACTACATGTATAACACATATTACCAACTTCAAGAATATCCAACATCCATTAACGGTCCCAAAAATACAACCAACAGCCATAACTAGCCTCATATGCCTTTCCAAATATTTGAAATGGGGTGGGGCTTGGAATAACCAAGCCACTTAACCAAATCACCCACATCTCATTGGAAATATTAAATTATATATTAAATATTATATAATATTAAATTATATATTATATAATATAATATTTATATATATTATATAAAATATATAATATTCATATATATTATATAATATTTAGATAATTTAACACACACATAGAATTTTAGTTTCTATATTGATAAGGGGTTTTGTAAAGTGAAAGATTGTAAATCAACATTTAAACTCTAGACAAAACCCATTAAATGTTAAATTAAGTTCATGTAAAGTAATTGTGACCTAGGGGAAGATCAATCATGATCTGAATCACCATGTATTACTTTGGATGAAGGTGTTATGAATGCTACTTTGATGTTGGGGAAAGTTATTGATGTCCAATAGTATATCAATATCTTGCATTCATCCACTATGATAATGAGGGCCATTAACAAGGTATCTTAGGTTATATCAAGGTGAGTGGGGTAGTGATGCTAAAGGGAAATTATAGGGTATTTAAGTTTCTATCATATCGTATACAAACCGTATAGTGAAACTGACCCAAATTGAAGGCAACTATTGGATTTACATGATTTGTACCTATTACAAAGAGGTGGAATCCTTGATTAATAGTTTTATATTGTCAAGGGTAGATGAATACTTCATGAGATATGGTTATATTACAATAGGGATCCATAGTGCTCATATTATATGATATGCAAAAATTGGATTACATTGGCTTTGCTTATATTTTATCAGCATGTAACTATAATTGATCATTATGAATATTCACTTTTGCTTCTATCTAACACTATGAAGAGCATACTGATGACTTTTCAAGTTCAATAAACACTCCCATGTTGTATGTGGAGGTGGATACAATTGATCATACTAACCTATAAATTAAAAAAAGCAATAAAATGGTGGCATTTGAATTATATTTTAATAACATCAAATTGAAGCAGTTTGTATCTCTTGATGCTAAGAAAATCAACTTAAAAAGAACCTACAACATAAAGGCATGGATTTAACTCCTCCAACCTCTATTAAATTTATAATACCATCACCAGAGAGTGAATAATAGACTGATCACATATTGAATCTCCATGCTAAGCTTTTGTCTATGTGATCACTTACATTATTAATGGAAAGAGATAGCCTCACTGCCCAATCACTGTGTCAAAACTATAAAGTGAATGCCACATGGATGCATAAGGAGGCATCAGTCGTGATCAATGTGAATGTTGTGGTAGAGGAGTCACATATTGAGATAATTAATCCTAGATGGTAGAGAGCATTTTTAGGTTTAGGTCTCAAGCATTAGGGGGTACACATATCCTACACTTAAATGGGGAATATAATCAACTTAGGATTTATATAGCTATTAAACATTGCTTGATTATTTTAATTAGGTTTATCATTATCTGATTACAAATATATTTTGGAATAAGAGATTCCCCATGTCTCATAAATCCTAACATTTGGTTGCATCTCTCTTTGCTATGGATGTATGATTATCATTTTTTATTGTTCTATTGTTATGTATTTGGATCATATGAAGGTTGTTTCCTTATGAAGGTTTGATCTCCTTATATTTATTTGAAACTTTATTCTTACCCTTGAAAAGGGTTTAAAGGTATCCATATACCTAACATCAATCTTAGTGTAAGTTTCACATTTCATGATGAAGTGTTTCTCTGTTTTAACTACCCCTGTGGTACAAAATAGAAATATCCTCTTACCATTCCAACTTAGGTGTCTTCCATATTCATCTCTCACATTTTAGTCTATTTTAACTTACATAATAAGTATCTCCTCCCTGAATTTAATTTTTGTTCGTAAGTGCACCATATGTTAATGTTCCTAAAGCATAATTAAATTCAATGATATTTTATTGTCATTTCCTTCTTAATTTATTTCTCCACATCATTATTCTAATTTTTTTAACACAATATTTTACTTATTTATAAGTGTTTAGACAACCATTAAAGATAATAACCCACCTATACTTTTTTTGGTTTGTTCCATCTAATTTTCCATTTTAATGTTTAATTATTCTTTAATAATCACATTAGGTCTTATATTATTCTCTCTGATTTTCATAGTTTTGATGTAACCTAGTACCTGGGTCATAGTCATTGTCTCGTTAAGTACTTATTTTTTTAGAAGTATCTCATAGGGCCTTTAGAACTTGATATATTAACATTGTTTATGATTAGGATTTATGGATCCCTTTTTTCTACCTTAATTTTAGATATGATGCATTACTAGCCTATACCTCACATCTGTAAAGCACTAGTAGATGGGCAAGCAACATTAATAAGACATTGTTAGTCTTTCATAAATAATGTTGATGATGGTTTTATGTGAAATTATATTTATTTCATTCAAATTAAATGTGAGTATAATTGTAGATCCTTGATTTATCTCTAACGTTTTATCTATTTCAGTTAAATAGGAAACAAATATAATTTAAGGTACCTTTTTAGTTTAAACTGACGGAATAATTTGATGTGTAGTTGATTATTGGTCAAGATTATACAGATTGGTGACTTAGGGTTTGAAAAATATTTCCTTCTCCTTGTATGTGTCATATCTCTAAAATTTGAACATGTAGTAGTTTTAGTCACATCTATGTCTTCTAGTTTGAGATTCATGTGGTGATTAACATATGTGTTTCCCATCCAATACTTCTAATGTAATTATCCATACTTGGCTATCTCAATGAAAAAATGGATATAGTTATGAACAATGATGTGCTAAGCTTTGTGTTACTTCCCAGAGAGAGTGGAATGGGTTTGAGAAGTAGCCCTGAGGATTACATGACAACTAGGTCTTTAGTGGACCATTATAAGGATGGGGATAGGGAAGGGGAGGATGAGATCAAAACTTAAACAATGATAAAGAGAATTAGAAGAGAGCCTAAAGTACCTCATAATTTTTTTACTTAGTGGAGTGTCTGAGGTTCATTGGTTTTATATGATTTGCATTCTCAACCTTTAAATGTGATTCAACATTAGTCTTTTACACTAGCCAATAGGGTATTTCAGTGAACCATATCCTACTAAACAATCTTATCTAATGTTAATTTCACCTCAAATAATATAAAAGAGATATCAAGATTAGTTTGTGTCAATAGAGTAAGGGCCATGTGAGTTTGGTGATTGGACGGGGCATGAGCTCAATGTTGACAATTAGGGATAAGACTAAGTGATGGTCTAATGACATTCCTACAAATGTCCTAGTGTTGTGCAAAGTATAATTGGGAAAATAAATGAAATTATAGAATAATAACCTAGAATTACACGAATAGAGCATAATCTAGATGAACATTTGTTTGCATGAAAGTAAAAGGAAGCTTTTAAAAATTAGATGAGGGCTTATGAGCGAATCCCCAATGCTTAAATAAGAGAAAGGAAGCTTGAGCTTGGTCAAATATTAAAAAAAATTCAGTGAATATAGACAAAACATAATAAGATATTAATTAAATATAAGCAAATAAGGGACTAATTACACTTGTAGGTAAGGGGTTGATCAAGGCCAAGTCTCCTAACTGTTGATCTTGAAAATCAACAGTCAAGGTTATTCAAGGGAAGATTTATGGAGTATATTTTATTTTCAAGTGTATATTAAACCTAAAAAATATACCTACCACCTAGTAAAAATAACCAATAGACCACCTTTTCTCTCAATCAATGACTTCACTACCTTGGCATTCATATTGTATTGATACGAGTGATGTCACCTTATGCATTTAGTGTAGAGCATCACTAGGTAGTTTGAATGCTATCATGTTTGAATGTGTCATGATAGGATTTTTGGTTTGTTTTTGTTATTATGTGTCTTTTATGTGTCACTTATATGTCTTAAAGTCATTAAGAGTCTTTGTAGTTATGGGTTTCTAGGCCTTCTTGATTTTCCCACCAAAATTAAGATTTGAAAATTTGAATTTGAAATAAGCCTTATGAGATGCTTTTGAGTCTTGTATGAAATAATAATGATTTTAAATGATTTTTAAAGATTATATAAGGTCCTATAACGGTGTGGAGTGTTTTTCCAATATACAATGCATAGTCAAGAAGAAAATTAAGCCAAGAAAGTTGGAATGTAGCTTCCATTTAAGTGAGTTGGAAAGAATAGGAGTTTGTTTGCATGTTTGGTATAATAATATGAATAGAAATGCATGTAGAGATTAGTGTGATGGGTATTATATTATTAGGATAGTTTAATGATATTATTTAAGGAGACAGGGTGAAAGTGTATGAGAAAACACTAAAGATCAAATGTTTAGGACTCTACCTACTTGTTAAATTTTTTGTATATGACTATTTTTGTATACATTAAGATCAATATATAAAATAATGATTTGAATACTATTGTGACTTTAATTAATATACATGAATAGTGATCATTCATATATTGTTTCTTTCTTATATGTAGTGTGGATTCTTGTTGATTATCTACATGTGAAAGAATATAAATGCAAGTTTAGAGAATTCTATTTTGGATTGAGTAAAAAAAGAAGATGATAAAGTTGTATTCTAGGATCTAATTAAAGTTATTAGAGGTTGAGGAGTATATTAGATGGATTATAATTGATAATTTAATATACTTATTTTTTCATAACCTATTTAAAAGGAGAGATTATACTTCACGTTTCATTTGACTAAACCCAGTCCCATTATGAGCCATTATGTGATAACATAGTCCAGAAAAAGGAAAGTATAAGTGTCTTTTGAATGTCATTAAAAGTATCATAAGGATTTTAATTTGGTAAAGAGTCTCTATTTGTTGAATTTAATTTATTTTGATACTCATAATAAAATCAAAGATAAAGGTTCAAATTCAAAATATCTATTATGGTGCATCCAATCTATAGATAGTCCCATATCTCTATTGACTTGCTTATTGAATCCTTCTTGTGATTTTTTATACACATATAGATATTGAGAAAGTTGAGGGAAGGTTTATTATATGTTATCCAAACATTAGGAATGAGTGAAATTGTTTAGAAATCATTTGAGACCATTTTGAATTCTCTCATCCTTACATAAGTTTATGTAGACCAAACTAGGGTTTTAAATCTTGCATTTATCATAATTTGAGTTTCAGCCCTTGGAGTTTGATGAAAATGTGTAGTCTTGTGTAATTATATATCCTTTAAAGGATTTAATACTTTTTTGAGTTGATACTATACTGCACCATACAGATCCATGACTATGTGTTTAAACTAGGCCTAAGAGACCTAATTGGTAAAGAGATAGGTTGAGTTAGGTAATATAACTTGAGAGTTGATTCATGAAATTTCATGTGAAAAAAATGGGGATAAAAGGTACCTAAAATTGGTTTTAGTTTTCTGAGAGCCTCCGTCATTTGTTCAAACCTAAGAGGTTTGTGTGAAAACATGGCCATTAGGGAAGAGACCTTAAAGAAGAAATAAAGGGTGGATTGAGAGTTCAAAATTGGGTATTGAGGATTATGATTTTTTATCTATGGGATTTCAAATGATTATTTTTATGGCCATTAATCCCATATAATAAGACTAGAAGCTGAGAATCATAAATGAGGCGTTTAGGCCTATGAACCTCTACCAAATATAGAGCAAGCTCAATGAAATAATGGACAGTGAAAAGATGAGAGATTTTATTATAGAGGATGGGTATGTATTATTAAATATATAAGATTAGAGATTTATGAAAAAGTAAATGTCTCAAGAGAGAGAGAAGAATATGCATACAAAGAGTTTTAATATCCTAGTGGAAAAAAGAATGATCAAGAGTGTTCAATTGATAAACATAGTACTTGTATGAAAGAAGCAAGATCAGAGGCCAGAGGAGGCATTTCAAATAAGAAATTAGAGCCAAGGTAGTGAAATAGAGGTTGTAGGCATCAATCCCCTACATCAACATTCATGTGACATACACTTTTCAAAAACTTCGATTCTCACTTCAACTCTAATGAAAACGAGTTAAATTCTATAACCTTAGTGCATTTTCCCATATTTGCATTCATGAGGTGATCCCAAGAAGTGAAAGTAGAGACAAATAGGTAAAATTTGAAATATAAATCAAGATTCAAGGTAAATTAAAGAAATTTAGGGGATTGTTAAAGATCATGGGTTTAGAATGAGCATGAAAAATCATAGATTAATCAAATAAGGAAACTCAAAGATTATTTAGGTAGAATATGCAGAGGATGGGTTAACCCATTCATGTAGACTTAAATAGTATCGAAGGGTAAACATAGCCTAAGAAACTTGAGTAAATTGAAACCTTATCACACACACACACACACACACACACACACACACACACACACACACACACACACACACACACACACACACACACACACACACACACACACACACACACACATCTTACATAAATAATGTATTTCATTTAAAGAACAATGTACACATGTTAAGTTCTTAGAAATGCACAATTTTGTTTTTTCATAAGAAAATAGATAATTTTATGTTTTCAACTCTGCATAATGAAAAATTTAGGCATAAATAAAAAACTTATTACTTAAATACTTAAATATAAATTCCAAATTGAAAATAGTACCTTATGGATGATTTTATTATATTGACATATAATTTAATTTACTCTATTTGAAATCTATATTTAGTTTTTAGATTAAATAAGCCACCATATATATATATATATATATATATATATATATAAGTTTTTATAGTAAATAAGGACATTAAAAGCAAATGAATTATATTAATTTTCATGTTTTGAGAAAAATTTAATGGAAATTAATGCTCACTCATGGGACTTACAAAGAGTATAGAATTATTTCCTTATAGGAATAATTGGGTAGCTTATATCTAAACTAAATAGATTCAATCTTGATATGGATAAGTAATCTACATAACTATGGATAAGTAATCTACATAACTACAAAAACTATTTAAAAATATAGACATGTTTAAAAGAATTTAAAGAACTATATATATCTAGTTGAAAAATATTTGATATAAAAATAGTAAAAATATGATATAGAGGATTAATTATAGTTTTTGGTGTAATATTAATACATGGGATTATAAATAATCCTTGAATATCTTATTAAAATATAGTTTAAAAAATATTTGACTATATTTTTTATGTTAAAAAATATTTTAAAAAAATGGAATAGAGTTCAACTAGCTGCATTCCTAAAGTATTTTATTATTATTATTTTCTTCAAAAATTGGAAAATTTATTGGTAGTGTTATTGTAATTGTTCCCATTAATTCTTGACCTATACTAGGAATAAGAGTAACATGTGCTAACCCTATAGTTTGGTTTTGTTTAATTGATATATATCATAACTACATTTTTATGATGTAGATTGAAACTCAATCTTGAATATTTTACTTATGCTTGGCCTTAACAATGGCCACTAGAATTGTTTTTTGAAAATTATAGATTTTATAAATCCTTTAGATCCTATCTATATATTGCATAGAAAATAATATTAATATGCCATTAAAACAAATATAGAAGCAATAGTGAAAAGATAGATCATGAAATGATGAAGAAAACTTGTCAATAATTAAAGAAGAAATTTATTATGTAAAATTTTGTGTCAAGTTCTATATAAAATGAGAAGAGTATAAAAATATAATGTAGAATATTACATTGATTTAAAAACTTATTCTGAAGCAATGAAACTTTTTAAAGAAAACTACGATGGAAGTTTTTTTTATGGAAGAGCAAGAGGTAAATTGTTAATGTCAAAATAGTCTTATGAATACATAAAAGATAAAAAATAATAGATTATGGATATATTATAAGGTTTATGCAAAGCCTAGAATCCCAATACAATGTTTATAAGTTCTTGAGGCCTAAGACATTAAACTATTAAAGATAGCCTAAAGAAACAAAGAAATCAATGTAAAGTCAGATCCAATATACAATCAATATATTAGAAAGCAAAATAATAAAATTATTGACGTGTGTAGTTATTAAATTATTTGTGTTTGTCACATATTATTATTACTTTTTAGAGTACCTTATTCCCTATGAAAGTGTATTGTTACATTAGTCTTGGATGAAGTTTTTTCATTCATAACATTTGTAAGCAATTTTTTTTATTAGATGAAAAGTAATGTCAATGAATTGTTAATTAATATATGGGCTAATTTGGCATTGAAAAATAAATAAATAAATAAATAAGATTAAAAAATAACCAAATGATTTTATAATTATAAGGTAGTATATACTATGGGGAGATAATAGATACACATTCATAATCCTTTAAGAAAACAAGCAAGTACTGGTTATAAGTGTAAGCATTGTTTTACTCTTAAAAAATATAAACCACATGAGTTGTAACAACTTGTTTTAATAATTTTTCTCTATAGAACAAGAAAAAAGTGATAATAAAAAATCTACTAATGATAATAAAAAATTGCAATAAATTTAAAACATCTGACATAATTTTCTTATATATTGAAGATAGTTATCTAAACTGGGGACTAGTGTGTTCATGCAAATAAAATAGTTAAAAAAATAATTAGGCATTTTAAAAAAAATTAAAAATAAATATAAAATTGGACTTGATACCTTAATTATAGAAAAATTTAGAATATTTGGCATGATATGAAAATCTATATTGTTGTTTGTTATGAGTCCTAGTTCCTATAAAACAATGCTCAAAGCTTTTATATGTCAATAGTAATTAAACAAGTGGGACAAGTTTTTTTGGTATTAATTTAAAAAGAAAATTACATATAAAAAGATATGGCATGCATTACAGAGCAAGTAGTAGTGCACATGAGTGTCTTATTGTATGCAAGTAATTCGACTATGTAACACAATAGCTGTTAAAGATATTTGGTCTTGAGGATGTATTGGAAATACATCTCTACCCCAATTTAAAAAAAAAAATCTAAATCAACATCAATTTTGAAATAAATCTAGAGTCAATCACTATTCATTTTTTTTTTTGACATGATCTCTTACATCTATATTTTTTCTTTGATGCTATTTGGTGATGTTTATGAGGATACAAGAATAAAAAAATATGTAGTGAGTATTAAATTCTAAATACAAAAAAGATGATTATTTATAGTAACATGATGAATCAAACAAAAATAGTAAAAATTGATAAAAACCTACTTGCTGATGTCTTCATTTTTTTGTATGATGCTTTTTTTTTAAAGATCATAATTTCACATTTTGATTAGAGGTACAAATAATATAGTACTGAATAAAATCATGGAGAACTTACTTTAAGAATATGCCAAGAGCGAGCTACACAAAAAAAAAGGAAAAAAAAGAGGAAGAAAAAGGAATTCGATCAACACTAGACAAATAGAATTGCATCTATCTATAGACACACACGCACACAAATAAATATATTTATATATATTTTTATATACATAAAAACATTTACATAGGTTGAAAAGGCATACAAAATATTGTTATTAACTATTTTAATTCCAAGTGAGAGTGAAAATGATCAGCATTTTTTTAAAATTCCATATTATTTTTAAACTTTTCAACATCTATTTTTTTTTCATCCTTATGTGAAGATGCTAAAATAGAATAAATAAGTAAAAATCAATTTATATGATGATTATTCTATTTTGGATGTAGTGCACAGAGAAAAATAACCTTATAATAATATAGAGCATTATTCTAGTACATCAGGGCAAAGAAGAATAAGATTTTGTAGATATTGTCTTTTTAACAATAAAAATAAAAATTCATGTCATGATATTCAATGGAAAAAAACCCTTGACTTAATGTGAAATCAAGAAAGAAGACAATTCACAAGACATGAATAGATGCAAAATTAAAAGGAATAAAACCAATGTTTTACACACAAACCAACTGACAACATAAATGCCATGCCTTGATCAAAATTATAGTGCCAATAACATGTCTATTTTGTTTTTTTTTATTTTACTAGTTTTTTAACTTGTCTATTTTTCTTAAACAATATTATTTTATTTCATTTTTTAACAATTTTTTTAATTAACTTTGCCAAAGTGTAAAATATTTTGTGCTGACCAAAATCAATGCATTTCTCACTGACTAAGAGAAACTACAATAATTGTAGGCTAAATAGAAAATGGATCATTTAATGTCCCTTTTGTAAAAATTAAATAATTTTATGTTAATCACAAATGAATGCTATAGTCTTGTAATTTTAAATTCAAAACTAACATAGCATGTGGGAAGTCAAATGCAAAATAGAATAGAAAGACCTAAGAAAAAGTTTTTTTTGCTTTTATATTTTTGTTAATGAATAAATGTCACAATTTGAATTCAATGGTTGGTGGTCAAAGTCATAGTTGGAAGATGTTATATGTTTTAGGAGACAAAATTACTTTTTTAAATTAGTTGGTAACACAAAACACAAGAATAAAATTGAGTCAAAAGTATGGATGCAGAAATGGACATCAAATGTGATGCCAGTAGTAATGTAGTCAACATATATGTTAGATTTGAAATAAATATATGTCTCTGTCATTGAAATCATTTTTTTAAACCTAAGATTACATAAATTAAAAACTTTTTTGTTTGAAAAAAATAAAAAAAAACTATTAAAGATTTATAAAATAATTTTTTATTAATGTGTGAGGAAATCTTTTTTTTGGTCCATGGCACATTTGGTAGATCAAACCAAAATCATGATTTGATGTGGATTTAAGGTGGTTGATCGACTATAGGAATTTTTTGGTAGTGTGATGGTGGTTTTGATTTAAATGAAAGGACCTCAATAATTCTTATGCTCATGCTATCAAATTTTTATGATATATGCCTTATTGTGTGCAAAATTTGGCATTACAAGAAATGGATTTTACAATTTTTACTTATTCTCTAATTTCATGAATTATATCTCTATCCCCTAAAAAAAGAGAAATGAAATTTGGTGATCATGATACACACATATATCTTTGCCACATTTTTGGCTTCCATTGATAGAAATGTAGGAAGTAATTTAGGAGATAATTAGATACATTTTTTTGTATTCATTTGGACATTTGAAACAAAATGAAGATGTGGTCTTGATATTTACCAATAATTTTCTATGGTTGGTTTGAGATCCATCTATAGTCTTAAAATTGATAGGGCTTTTGGTTTGGCTGGGGCTAGTTGGTGGGTTAGAGGATTGGTTGGATAATTTTATAGTAGTTTTGGGTCTAACTTTGACCTTTTTTGGTGAATAACACTTGGGTTTGATTCCTCTATATGTTTTCCATGACCTTGAAGAGTGGTATGTTCTTATTCTAGAGACTCTTCATTTGTATGATAATTTATAGGGCAAGATTATGCCACCAACATTTTCTCTTGATCATTGGCTTGATATTATTCCTTCATTATACCATCTATTGGGATGTTTTATGTTCCAAAGAGTAGTGGAAGTGGCTACAAGGATTGTAAAATTGTGTTTAGAGATTGGTACAAAAGCATAGATGGAACTTGGGTGTAATGTCTTTGTGGGTGAAGGCCAAACATTTCTTATACATGTGGTCATAAGAGTAATATAGGGGCAAATGCAATTGATGACAAGTTTTTTATTATATGATGATGATTATATTTTGGATTAAGTGCACAGGTAAAACAAAATATTATAATAATATAGAGCATTATTCTAATAGATCAGGTCAAATAAGAATAATATTTTGTAGACATTGTCTTTAAAAAAATTCATGTCATGATATTCAATGGCAAAAATCCCTTGACTAAATGTGAAAGCATGAAAGAAGACAATGGACAAGACATGAACAAATTTTAAAATAAAATAAAAAAATGAAACATAAAATTTAGACACAAACCAACTTTGCTCTTCACATATAAAAACATAAATTTCATGCCTTGATCAAAATGATAGTGCCAATAACATTTGTTAATAATTTAGCTTTCTTAAACAATATTATTTCATTCCATTTGCTAAAACATTTTCTAGTTGACTTTGACAAAGCCTAAAATATTTTATGTTGACCAAAATTAATACATTTTTCACTGACTGAGAGACACTACAATAATTAGAGGCCAAACATTAAATGGATCATATAATGCCCCTTTTAGAAACATTATAATTATTTTATGTTAAGCACAACTAAATGTTATAGTTTTATGTTTTAAACTTCATTTATTTTTTAGAGAGTAGCATATCTATTTTGCATAATTGACCATGCCAATTTAATAGCCATAGATAGAAAAATCTTACTTGGTTTATTGAAATGCCTTTTTTTCAAAAGAAATACTTTTTTTCCTAAAGAGGTTTTTTTGCACTGATGACATAAAATATCCACATAGAAACTAGACAAGGGATGAAAAAAACTTAAGCATAGATAGAAAAACTTTATACGTCAAAGAAAATATTTCCTATCAATGAGAAGAAGATAAAAAGGATCTATTTGAATTATATCCATATCCATAAATAAGAAACAAAAGAAAATGGGGAAAAAATAAAAAATGCCAACCATAATGGTAAAAACATATAGCATTGGTAATTAGAAAAGTCAACTAGCAATAAGGTTAATGGATAGTATTAAAAAATAATATTTGGGGGAATATGATTGGGGAAAAAAATGAGATGTTATTGGTAGCATCACTTTATTCAAGGCATGGCATCAATATTTACATTCGTAGAGTGCATGATTATTTATTGTATGGAACACAAAATGGATTTGTTGTTTAATGGAAAATATGTTAGGGCAAAGTATCAATATAGGGCTTTGATTTTAGATTTTTTATATTTAATATGAAGGAAACATATTTAATAGAAGGGTGTATTCATAAAATATGATGCATTTATATTGTCTCGCACACCTTTTAATAATTCTAGGTCAAGCACAAATATATCCTATAGTCTCCCTTTGAGAGTAATGTAGATATGTTATAGTAAAAAAAAAAAGAAGTTCTATTCTATAAAATATTTTATACAAAAAATGACAAAATGATGAGTTCTATGATGCAAAACAAGTGTTGCTATGTTGTAAATTAAATACTTTTCTTTATTTTCTTTACTATTAGTTCAGTAAAATATAATACATAAACATATTTAATCTTTAAAACAAGGGTAAAAGATGAAGTTTATGTTAACATATTTTATTATATAATAAAAATATTAGTTTCATGGACTCATGAAAAAATCATGTTGCAACTAGATAAACTCTACCAAGATATTCTAAGTTTGATTTTGCAAGAAAAACATTAAATAACAATAGTCTATTGCTTTTGTAATACTATTTGGTTGGTTCTAACCCTTTTCTGGCCTTTTTTATTTATTTTTTGACACAAAAATAAAAAAATAAAGAGAAGAAAGATTTTTTTGAATGCCTTACCTTTGGAACTAAGAGGAAGACCATAAACATGACAATAAGTAGTTGCAGGCTGATTGAAATCTATGCTAAATACATGTTACAATATATATATATATATATATATATATATATATATATATATATATATATATATATATATATATATATATATATATATATATATATATATATATATATATATATATATATAAAGAAAAAGAATAAATAATAAATAAGCATAGAATATATGCATTTCTTACAAAAAAAAAGATGTGTGTGTGTGTGTGTGTGTGTGTGTGTGTGTGTGTGTACTATTGATAATGTCATGATATATGGATCCAAAACATAAAAAGGAGTGATTTTCCACTCTTTAAATTAATCATTTCCTTGTTTATATGTCACAACTAAAAACAATGATATGAATCTAATCAATAAAACATTAATGATTTTTAGATGTCTTACATAGAAAGTAAAAGTTTAGATAAATAATTGACAAATCTATTTTTTTAGAATCGTTATAAATAATTATGGTAGAAAAAAACAAAAAAATTAAGAGTGAGTTATGAGTAGATATAGTTAGGAAAAAATAAATTGAGGAAAAAAAGATAGTATTTAGATGCGAAAGTAATCAAAAAAGAAGTAATCGCCATACATGTCAAAAATACAAAGAAGCAATTTTCATAAACGTAATTGAAACTCTAAATTATAATCCATTATTTATTTTTTTGTTTTTCCACATGATATGTAAGAAGCATATTGTACTAGAAATGGATTGATGTCAAACCAAGTACACAAAATATGTAGATTGTGTAAAGCTCTCTATGCAAGAGAAAAAAAGGAAAAAAAAATATTATCTACATACAAGAAATGCATCTTTTGTTAGATAGCATATAATAAAATGATATGGTGAAAGGTTAAGAACAAACAAAGTGGTTATTATCTATACCTTATTTATGCAGTAAGTACAATAATAACCAAGGAAGTAATAATAGTTGTGCTCTGATGTTGACTAGGCTGGTGTTACGACATAGGGCTAATGAACTCGTAAAAGTAATTTTTTATTCCAAAAATTCTTATTTTTTAATTTATTTTAAAGTTATTTTCTAAAATAATAAAATATAGCTTATAGATGCTATATATTGTGCCAAATATGC
Organism: Torreya grandis; assembly: GCA_037957365.1. Lineage (NCBI taxonomy): Eukaryota > Viridiplantae > Streptophyta > Pinopsida > Cupressales > Taxaceae > Torreya > Torreya grandis. Next base: position 873,736 of record JARHVA010001832.1, read on the forward strand.
AATGGTTTTACATTCAATAAAAATTAAAAAATTCAATGGTTCTATACTCAAAGAAGAATTTGTCCATATATTTATTTTTGATATTTCTATTTTCTTTCCTCTATAACATATCCTATTTCTCTTTATATATATATAAAGATAAATTATTTTAAAAATTAGTCTATTCTATCTAACAGTAGTAAAAAAACATATGTAGATGTTGAAGCTATAGAACTTTCAAAATGTTGTATTATTTATTAGACTTACGTGCATCTAAGAAAATTCCAAATAACAATTCAAACTGCATGGTAACATATATCAAATGTTTTTTTTTTTTATATTTATTATTTTTATTTTTATTTTAAAATAATATATTCATAATAACAATAAAATGATTAACTAGGATAGTAATATATTGTTCCAAAATCTATCTGTTTACTATTTTTTACTAGTAAGAAAGGTTTAGCTATAAAAAAAGGTTAATGAGGGGAGAAGATGAGGCTAAAATAAAAATAAGTTTTTGTTTTCTAACATGAATATACAACAAATTTGAAAAAAATCGTCATAACATGAATAGTCTAATCTATTTGAAAAAGTCATATTTATTTTTTAGGAGGAAAACAAAAACTAATTCACCATATATTGAAAATAGTACTATTGCCTACAAGGGAATAAAAAATAATAATAATATTATTAAAGAAAAAAATAGTAGATAAAGGAAAAAAATATTAGAAAAGTGTAAGTATAAAGGATTAAATGTCAAAAACATACTTAGAGTGTGAAATTGAAATAATCTTATAGGCTTTGAGTTTATTTTTTTAGTGATTTTTGATAGATGAAATGGTATCATCCATTGTGATTTTAAAGACACTGGTTAGCTGAAAAGTATGGAGCAGAAAGACAATCATTGAAATATCTTGTTTGTATTGGTCAAAAGATATTGATACTAGGTCTAGTAATAATGTCTCTAGCAAACATTTTTCAATACACATTCAACTTTTCCATCCTTTGTATAGAAATTGTAGGTTAATGCATGGATAAATGAATGTCTTGAATTTGGTGGACATGTTGGATAGTCCAATAAAGCATTTTATTGCAAGTCTATTATTAAAATTGCATGACTTACTAGTTTAAAGGGAGTCAAATAAATGTTTTTTGCCTTTAACATTCCCACTACTTGTAGATATCATCATTATTATTATTAAAATTTTGGTTTTTTTTCTTTATTATATATTTATGTATGCATGCACACACACATATATACATGTGTGTGTGTGTGTGTGTGTGTGTGTGTGTGTGTGTGTGTGTGTGTGTGTGTGTGTGTGTGTGTGTGTGTGTGTGTGTGTGTGTGTGTGTGTGTGTGTGTGTGTGTGTGTGTGTGTGTGTGTGTGTGTGTGTGTGTGTGTGTGTGTGTGTGTGTGTGTGTGTGTGTGTGTGTGTGTGTGTGTGTGTGTGTGTGTGTGTGTGTGTGTGTGTGTGCGTGTGCGTGTGTGCGCATGCACGCGTGCATGTGTGTGTGTGTTGCAAGTCTATTATTAAAATTTCATGTTGATAGGAATTACTTACTAGTTCAAATGGATTTGAATAAATGTTTTTTGCCTTTAACATTCCCACTAACTGTAGATATCTTTATTACACACACACACACACTCTCTCTCTCTCTCTCTCTCTCTCTCTCTCTCTCTCTCTCTCTCTCTCTCTCTCACACACACACACACACACACACACACACACACACACACACACACACACACACACACACACACACAGACAATGAAGGAGGTGAAAAAAATTAAGAAAATATAGTTTCCCTAATTATCATTTGTAAGATTTTTTTTGTTGTTTCACTGGCCGATGGTTCTATAAAGGATGCAATATTTATTCACAATGTTCATGAGCCTTTTAGACCTTTTCATATAATTTTTTTGAAAATATAAATGGGATAGCATTTTAATATTAGTTGGTACTACATTCCATGGTAAATATGTTGATTATGTTCACCAAATTGAATCTAAGACAATATAGTCATTATTAATTGATATATATTTATAACAAGTTAACAACAAAGGAGGTATTTGTTAAAAAAGTAAATAAAAAAGGCCAACAACAATAAAATTGCAACTACAGTGCCATATTCTATTCCATCATCCTTAACATTGAATTGAGTATTTATCTATTGACAAGTTGTCACCAAGGTCTTAAATGAGCCTACTGAGAATAATTCATCTAAGTCTATAATATCAACAATTATATTACTTGGTGTGAGTTGTGTTTATTGAAAATAGTAGGAATTTTTTGCATATATGTTTTAAGAGTCAAAAAATATAGAAAATTGCATCACCTCTCTCATATTTTGTTTATTATTTTATCAAAAACTTTGAAACTCTAATGATGTTTACATTTTTTATATGCATTTCAAATTTTGCTATTAATTTATTTCTTATGTTCATTTTAATTGTCATTTGGTCATGGGCATCAACCAAATCAACATGTAGTATCTCATCATTTACTGGGGATGAAGGATTTGTTATATGGGTAGGGCATATACTATTAAGATATCTCCTTCAAATACACTCAATTTTTTTCTCAACACAAGTATCTATTATTGTGCATGACAAAGGCATATATGTTCGAGTGTTGTAACACAACCATATCATAATAAGGTCATATACATATATATAACTTTTTTAAAAAAAATTCATTATAAAAATCTTATAAATAATAAATTAGCATCTATTTTAAAGCAAAATATAAAGGCATTCGAAAGCAAGTAGAGAGGAAGAGAGAAAATGGTTCCGAAGTTAGACAAGGTGAAGTGACTTGTTCTTTCTACCTTGTGCTTTATGTGTTTGGAATGTCTATTTTTTATTCCATGTTTTTAGTTTGTTCTATAGATAACTATAATAAATAACCACCATAGTTGTATGCACTAAAAAAGGGTCATAACAAAAACAAACAAAAAAATGTTTAAAAAATAGAGTAGATAAGTATGTGCAATGGTATGTTTTTGGTTCTATTTTTTATGTATTTATACTTTTATTCATAGGGAACATAACATTAAACATAGACAAAAGTTTTAGACTAGAAATATAATATATATTTATACACACACACACACACACACACACACACATACATACATATATACATACATAACAAGAACACCATTAATCTTAGGTATCAAAAATTAATATTCAAGTTTTATTATTTATGATAAGGCTAATTGCATTGTGATCAGACCAATATGTTTCCATAGTTATCATCTGATTATAATGTCTTGTGTTATTGGACCAAACATGATCAATTAATGTATTTTTATATTGATTATGTCTTTGCAGCTTAATATACATATTGTAAACTACCATATGGTTTTCAAGAAATTGTGTTGATTTATTATAGATAGACATGTCAATTTTAAAGTCTCCCACTATCTAAATTTGTTTTGTTATATTTGAATTTGATAATGCCTTTTCAATGAAATTGATAACATGGAAAACAAAATCAAATGGAGATGTAGAGATATTTACAATCAAGGCTATGTGTCCATGTATTATTACGTCTATTATTATTAATTATATTCCATTTTCAATATATTGCAATGGATTTGAAGTGGCAATATGTTTTTTGACACATATCATTATACCATGGACAATATATGCTATATTACAAGTAAAAAAATCTAGAATATGATTAAAGCAATGTGTAGATGTAATATATGTTTCTTCCAAGTATAAAATATCACTTTTCATGAGGTCATAGTCATTTATAATGTCTTATGCATGTGCATTAAGACTATGAGTATTCAAATAGCATATTATTATAGATGAAGATGATAAATATGTTTGGATGCTATGATCAAATAACCATTTTGGATTTGATTATAATCTTGACATTTCAATATAATTTTTTTTATTGATTGCGAAGTTATTTTTTTTAAGAGGACTTAACAAATATAAAGAATCTATGCTTTTCACATGAGAAATATTTGTATAGACTAAACCATGTCTTCTTACACCAGATGAATTGATTGAAACACCTTCATGGTAAGTCTTTGGAACCTATGAACAATACGTACACAGGGTAATTACATTGGGAATTGACTTCAATTTTTTTTCTTATAAGCTGGTATGTGAACAACTTTTAAGACACATAAATATGGAGTCCAATCTGCATCAAAAGAGTCTCTATATAAATGACCATGTTTTATTCTTTATAATTGGACACTTTGATTGTCATTAAATTTGATCCCAAAAATGGCATTATTGTGTTCTTTGTTATATAGCTTAAATATGCTATTAAAGCCATTGATAAGCCCATATTGTATGTCATAATTTTCTACAAAATTTTCAACCAACATATTAAGTTTTAGTATACTCTGAGTTATGAGGCATGAAACATTAGCATATCCTTGTCCCTCGTCAAATGTATCATCTTTTAGGTTCAATGCTTTAATTACTATCTCCATGTATGGAACAAGTGAAAGCATTTTGTTATTATGTGCTTTGAAATTAATCTTTAAATAAAATAGGTATGAAAACATAGGATTTTTTTGTGATAGACATAATTTTTTTAATTTATATATGCTATATCATATTTTTTATGGGAACATGTGTGTATCCTATTTAGAACCGTGACAAATGTTTGATATGTTTAGCACATTATTTGCTGTAATTGATATATTTTCACATTTTATTTCCAAAAAGAATATGGAATCAGTTCACTATTATTTTTAGATTCTCAAAAATTAGATAATCATTTACAATTTGTTCTCGATAAAAATCTTCTTGAAATATCATGTCAATATTTCCAAAGTGCAAACCTAGCAATTGCATTATGTCACATAATTATCTATCAATGTAATATAACATTCTTGCTCCCACAAACGAGATTTCATCTATTAGAACTATTCCTAATTGGTTTTAATATTTAGACAATGCATCTGTGTCTACTATTTAATGGGATAAATTTAGACTTGTTAAATGGCAATAAAAAAACATAATGCAATGTCACTACACACACATTGTATGCAAAATTTCCTATATATACAAGAATAAGTCATTTTTGGTTTACTTAGATAATTGTTTATATTTTTTGATTACATACAGATCAACATCTTATATATAAATTTTGTGGTGAAAATCTTTCCAATTCTTGCACCTCTGGATAAGAACAAATACAGTGGTTTGTTTTGTCTAAGAATTTTTTAGTAATGTCTTTAATAATTGTGTGTTGTTATTCATTCAACATACATATATGTTTATAATATTTGACACTGTCAGAGATAAATGGATGATGGATAAATTAAAATAGTTTTGCACTTTGATGCATTGCAACAAACCTCATTTCTATAAATTCCACATGCATATCATATTCCTCTTCTAGATTTTTTGTTTCGTAGGAGCAGAACACATTTTTTGATCTATTGATGGTTTGAACTTCTAATTATCCAAAACATTTTATATGATTCCCAAATAAGATTTTATTTCATGGTTAAACTTTTGATCATTAGCTTTTACAATGTTTACTTTTGAGCTATATGCTTCTTTCCATGTTTGAAACACTTGATTTATACTATCTTCAATGTTTTGAAATGGAATATATAACAATAAACATTCACGAAAATATTTTTCAATATCACAATGTTTTTTATAATTAACAAAGATTATAACATGTGTGTTTGTTATTTTTAATGGCTTTCCCTTTTTATAGTAGCTAAAAATAAATTCAGCCAAATAAATATCATCGATAACATTAGGACTATGATATAATAGCTATAAGTGACTAATATTTCACATTTTTAGAATCATTTGGTTCATGCATTAATAGTATTGAGTGTTTCAAGATAAATTTTCATTCATATAGGATAGATGTGTTTATAAAAGTGCATGTCCTTAAACAATGATTCAATGGAAAAGATAGTACCAAGTGAATGGCTTGTGGTGCAGGAATTTGTTGAAATTTTAGCCTTACATCTACTAACCTCTATAAAATTTGGATAACAAATATATTTATTGTTGTATTTTTTTTTCATATCTACTAAAAATCATTAGGTTTAGTCCACAAAGTTAGGGGATATAAAGTGGCCTACCTGTGGACATGGTGGACATGATTTTTTTGAAAATTCAATAATTTGAACTTCTATAGATAATTTGAGATATCTACACTCCAAATTTGAAGATGGTGTAAAAACATGAAATTTATCATTTTAAATCTAGTTTTCAAAAAACTATTTTTAAAAAAATATTGTTAAGTATAACTAGGTCAAATATCTAAAATTTGAAGAGAAAATCCAATTTTTTAAAAAATATAGTAGATAGACAGCCATGATGCACACCATTTTTTTTATCAAAGTTTAATATTATTTGAAACGCTTTGTGGAAAATTTAGATAAAATATTCTAGCACGTCACCTATATTTTTTTTATATTTTTCAATGAATACTTTTTCTTAATGAATTTTGCAAGTAAATAGATCCTAAAAATGACAAATAAATGGATAGCCATTTGTGACACATGCCTAACTACCTCAAAAAAATAAAAATCATTTTGTTTAATATGTGTAGAATTAGGTCGATTACATCACCATATAATTTGTTTTTTATTTTTATCAATGAAATAAAAATTACATGAACATGTATGGGCATATATGTTTGCAGTATGTAGTGGTCTAAAAAAGGCATATTTAGAAATAAATATAATTTTAAACATTAAATTAGTCCAAAAATTATATTTTTAAAAAGAGGAGAGTGTGCTTGTCACGACGGTATCAATTTTTTGAATTTTCACATTGAAATTCTTAATGTATTTGGCAATCAAAGTTGAAATTTTTTGTTTATTTTCATACCTTTCGAAAATTGGCTATGAATTGATAGTCCAAGCCTTTGGCTCATGAATCCAAACCATTCCTGAACCAAAAAGTGCAAGAATTAAATTCAAATTCAAATACCACAATCTCATTAATGTATAACATGATCACATTAATATATAATGTGATCATATTATTGTAAAACAAAAACATGATCACATTAATATTATTTTTCACATTTAAACAAATGGAGAAAATATTGGTTAATAGGTAATACAATCATGTTATTGATAATGTGATCATGTTATTGATAATGTAATCACATTATTGTTATTTTACACATAGAATAATATGGGAGTTCCACATGAAGGAAACTTTGGCTAAAATATTATATTTACTACTCTAAATGTTAAGTATAAGAATATAATTTAAATTTATTTTAGTAAATATAATAAACTAGTGTCACTTAGCATTTGATAGAGTTGGTCTCATAGTTGCATGCCTTACAATGTGGAAAATAGTTTTTCAAAATCAAATCAAGTCAATACTTACACATTTTCATGGTCTAAGTATTAAATCGAGGGATTTTAAAATATAATTTTTGTAATTTATGTCCATTTTTGGTAAAAATATATCCATTTTTAGGTATTTGTGCCTTTTGGATTGATTCCTAGCATTTCAAGGAGTCTTAAGTTTATCAAAATTGATTTTTTCAAACCACTCACTTTCAAATTGATGAAAAGTGGTGTGATTAGGGTAGCATAGGTCAGATTGATGACTTGAACACATCAAATGACTACTTTGTGTTAATTTAACATGTTCATCATCCCTCCCTCATCCTTGATCACTTCCTAATCATGCCTCATCACCCCCAACAATCTCTCATCATTATTCATTATCCCTAATCACTCCATCATTGAACCTCACTATCCCTAGTCATCTCTAATCACTTTTTCATCATCCCTGATTACATCATAATCACTCCATCCTCATCCCTCATCATCCCTCATCATACATAAGAAATTAGGTTCACTCAGCATTTGATAGAGTTGGTCTCATAGCTGCACACCTTATGACATGGAAAATGGATTTTCAAAATCTAATCTAGTTAGTACTTAGACATTATCAGGGTTTAGGTATTAAACCTATGGATTTCAATACATAACATTTACAATTGATGTCTATTTTTGGTAAACATATAGTCATTTTTTAGTTTTTTATGCCTTCTAAATTGATTCCTAGAATTTATAGGATTCCTAGATTTGTCAAATTTGAAGTTTTAAAACAAATCACTTTGAACTTGATCCAAAGTGGTGTGATTGGGCTAGTGTAAGTCATATTGATGACTTACACACATCAAATGACCACTTTGTGTTAATTTCAATTGTTCATCATCCCTCCCTCATCCTTGATCACTTCTTACTCATCCCTCATTATCCCTAATCACTCTCTCATCATTCCTCATTATACCTAATCACTCCCTCATTGTCCCTCACTATCCCTAATAATCTCTAATCACTCCCTTATCATCAATAATCACTCTTTCATTAACCCTCACTATCCTTCATCATCCCTAATCACTCCTTCCCCATCCTTTATTATCCCTAATCACTCTTTCATCATCACTCATCATCCCTAATCTCTTCCTCATCCATATTCACTCCCTCCTCATCCCTCTTCATCCCTAATCACTCTCTCATTGACCTTCATTATCTCTCATCATCTCTAATCATTTGAGATTATCATCCCTAATCACTCCATTTATTATCACCATCCCTCATCATCCCTAATCACTCCCTCCTCATACCTCATAATGCCTAATCAATCTTTCTTCATCCATCATCATCACCAATCACTCTATCATTGACCCCCACCATCCCTCATCACTCTATCATTGATCCTCACCATCCCTTACCATCCCTAATCTCTCCCTCATAATCTGATGTAAATATATACTCTAAAGATATCTTTGATTCTAATCATATATTATTTAATTTATTATAATAGAAATTAACTTTTTTTAGGACTTGTGTTATCAATACCCATTTGTGATAGTCAATTTTATTACCAAATGAATTCGATGATCTTCCAAATTTATAGTCAATTAACATAAGTACTAACACAAAATAGAGTCTAAATTTATGTTCATCGAATTATCTTTGTTGTGCAACTAACTAGATGAAACTTTATTTGGTTCTACCTTTGGTAGTTTGGTTCAAAAAAAAAATTAAACACAAATTTTTTGTATATTTTTTAATTATAAGAAGATTTGAATCAAATTCAAATTTATTTAGTGTTTCTCATTCTTGTATGACTTGAATCTTGGTCAAGTTCACACATGCACTCCTTATATGTGTACTATGTCCCAAATATTATATCTCTTGCATGAAAAATGAACATTTATTCATGTTGTCATAAAAATATCTTTCTTCAAAATGTGAAACACTATTTTAGTAAGGTGTAGATGTTCATCCCATGTTTTATAAATATTAATATGTCATCAAGGTAGATTAAAAAAATGACATAGGTAAAGGGCTTGGGGATGTCAATCAATATCTTAAAATGAATGAATTTGTTTCATGAGTTACCATAAAAGACATAATGGTAAATATATGGTTGACCACATGTAAAAAATCACACACCTTTAATGATGAGATGTCATAGAGGATTGGATCTTTAAAAAGTTTGATTTTTTACACCAAGTGACACTACTATGTAATCCATTTCTCAAGGCCTACACTAGACCATACAATAGTGTATGGTTATGGATGATGTATAAAATTTAAGTTCAATTTTTAAAAATATGCTTTAGGAGAAATTAAATTCTTCTAACTTCCATTGGAAATGATGAAGTGTATTAGCTCACCATTGATCTACATTTATTAATTAAATAATATATTTAATTCATATAATTTCTTGTTGGGGGAATTAGAAATATTTTTAGTACCAACCATATCATTAGGTTCACAATTTATTATCAACTTACCTTTTTATAATGCTAGATAACTTGTACCCACTTCTTGGGATGTGAAAGTAGAGAGCTCATAGTGTGACACTCTTCATTGGATTGAATATTGAATTTATGAATTAAACACCACTTTCTAATCTTGGACTACTTATTCTAATCATTTAAAATTTATTTTCCACTCTCTGGTATGATGACTTAATCAATAGACCTACAAATAAATGGCCATCAATATAATTATTTAGATCATAAAATGTCCTCATATGGAAAGAAATTGATTCATTTTATGAAATCACATATGTTGGTGTTCCTCATGTATTTACTACCAATTTTTGGTGTTATGTTGGTTTTACTTGCTTCTCTTTTCTGGTAAATTTTCAAATGTGAATTACATCATTTCTAATAGGCCCACATTTTATCATAGGTGTTAACTATTTATGTTTCAAATTTGCCTCCAAATCATTTTGATCATTATGTCTTATATTTTATGCTAGTACTCAACTCTCCAATTGTATTCTTAACATTGTCAAACCTCCAAAAAATACCACCATCAAGGTATTGGATGATTAAGGATAAGGGGGGATGAAAAAGTCTTGAGTAGAGATGATGAGGGAGTCAATTGGGATGGTGAGGGTAATTGAAGGAGTGAGTAAGGAGGATGAGAGAGTGATTAGGTATTATTAGGGATGGTGAGGATTAATGAGGGAGTGATTAGAGGTGATGAGGGATGATGAATGAGTGTTTAGAGATGATGAGGTATGATGAGGCAGTGATTAGGGATAATGAATGATGGTAAGGGTCAATTAGGGAGTGATTAGGGATGATGAGGGAGTGATTATAAATGATGAGGAATAGTGAAGGTCAATAAAGGAGTGATTAGGGATGATGAAGGATGAAGAGGGAGTGAATAGTGATAATGGAGTAGTGATTAGGGATGGTGAGAGACAACGAGGGAGTGATTAGGGATGATGAAGCAGTGATTATGGATGGTGAGAGCCAATGAGGGAGTGATTAAAGATTATGAGGGATGGTGAAGGTCAGTGAGAGAATGATGATGGATGATAAGGGATGAAGAGTGAGTGATTAGGGAAAATGAGGGATAATGAGGGTCAATGAGGGAGTAGTCAGGGATGATGAGGGAGTGATTAGAGATGACTAGGGATAGTAAGGCTCAATAAGGGAGCAAATATGGATAATTAATAATGATGAAAGAGTGATTAGGGGTGATGATACATGAGTAGGAAGTGATCAGGGATGAGGGAGTGATGATGAACAAGTGAAATTAACACAAAATGGTCATTTGATGTGTGAAAGTCATTAATATGACCTATGCTACCTCAATCACACCACTTTACATCAATTTCAAAGTGAGTGGTTTGTAAATTTAAATTTTGATAAACCTAAGACTCTGAGAAATGCCAAGAATTAATTTGGAAGGCAAAAAACCTAAAATATGACTATATGTTTACTAAAAATAGACATAAATTATAAAATTTATGTCCTAAAATCCTTAGGTTTAATATGTAGACCCTGTAAATGTCTAAGTATTAACCTAATTAAATTTTAAAAAACTATTTTCCACATCATAAGGCATGAAGCTATAAGACCAACTCTATCAGATGCTGAGCGATCATAATTTATTATATTTACTAAAATAAATTTAAATTATAAGAAAATAATGTAAACTTATACTTAACATTTATAGTAGTAAATATAATATTCTTGCCAAAGTTGCCTTCATGTGCAACTCCCACATGCTTTTATGTGAAAAATAATAAGAACACAATCATGTTATCAATAACATGATCACGTTACCTTTTAACCAATATTATCTTCATTTGTTTAATTATGCCAAATAATAGTAATGCGATCATGTTTTTATTTTACAATAACATGATCATATTTTACATTAACGTGATCATGTTATGGTTCAAAAATTACTAAGCCATAATTTAAATAACGTGATCACATTAATTAAATAACATGATCACATTATTTATTAACATGATTGCATTACATAAAATTTCCACGTAATTTTTCCCCAACTCTGTGCACTTACCCATTAGTGGTTTTTAAATTAGCTTTTGTCATATATGATATGCAATATGTTGCCACATCATATGCATTGAAATAAATGATGCATCTGTATCTGCTTGCCATAAATATAGAATGTTATTAATAAATATTACTCCATATCTATGTTGTTGTACGTGTAAGGAAAATGGTAGGTTATTTTATTGTACATGTAGTATCATTTCAATGTACTGGGAGTCAATCATATATATATATATATATATATATATATATATATATATATATATATATATATATATATATATATATATATATATATATATTGTAGGAAAATATTAAAATTATCACAAATAGTATAGTCTTTTGTGTTTAGTAGAGAGTAAATGTCTTTTAGATTTGCACTTGTAAGTTCATTTATTTTTTAGATAGTTCAAGTATTATTGTTTGTCTCATTGGTATTTGAGGGAAATTTTATTTAGAGTTTTTATATTTATTTTTACTACAACTTTTAGAATGATGGTGTATATTTATTTTTTCTAAATCAACCGGTAGTATATTATTATCACAAGTTATGTATTTTTATATGAAGTTTTTAATTAACATGTTTTTGTCCTTGTTATAAACTGGTGCATTCTATATACACACTAGCTAATGATCATGATCATTTATTCTTTATTATAATTTTGTTAAGTAGAAATAATCTAATACCTTTCCCAAAAATAACTCATCATTGCAAAGTATTTGTTGTAACACATTGATACGATGCCTATAGTAGCATGTATATGTAACTAAAACTTTTTTGGCTAGCAATGAAGCATTTTTGAACTCATTATATTGAATTGTTCAGAATTCAATTTTTTTTATACTTTAAATATAATTATTTTAGTGCATCTACTATTGGATCCCATCGATGTTTGGCACTTGTAAAGGTCAAGAATAATAATAGCGACCTTAGTTTCCATATCATAGCCAATGCATTTTTTATCCCATGCATGTAATTAGGGAAAATACATATTGTTTTGAAATCAACATACCTAATATCTAATTTAAGTATTCACTCTAAGTTTGATTTTTATTTGACATCTTTCATTAAAAAAATTCTTACTTTTAACTATCATTTTCTAATTCAAACCCACATTGTCTATCCCACTTGGTCTATGATTATTTTTATTGCTTTGAAAAATAATTTGGTTAGATGATATGCAAATTGATGATTTGCATGTAATAGCTCCCATTATGATGTTTTTGATATGTAAAATCTATTACAAAATCTTCATCATGAGGATCTCCAAAAAAAGAGTTAGAAAAGTCATTTCTTTAGAGTGTTTGTCTTTGAAAATACCAAGTGGATTATTGTCTTCCATTGGTGCTATCACAATTATCTTATCTTGTAATGTAGAAATAGATATTGAGTCTTAAAAACCATGTACTAGTATATCAGTGGAACAAATTTATCCTAAATTAGAAGACATATTGATATCTTTGTTTGTATCAGATTTAGTTTCAAGCAAAACAATGTTATTATTTGAATCGTCACTAGCAATAGAACTTAACAATGGCTTCTATTTTGTTTTGATTTGGGAATTTTGAGTAATTTACAATTTTTTTTGCATAATTATTACAATGATTTTATAATAACTTGTGGATGAACAACTCCTTGTTGATATGTATTTTGTATTCCAAACATATTTTAAGAGTAATTGAAACTATTGTTCCTTTGTCTATGGATCTTGGTAATGATTTTTTAATTTTATCAATGCCTGATGGCACATTGATAATGGGTCCTTTTAGGTCAATTTGTGGCTTGATATATCCAAGTTATATTATCTATGAAAATGTTATTATCAATTCAATAAGTCTTTCTTCAAGGTCTGTTAGCATAAGCACACTTTTTAATCATTTGTTTAGTTAAATATTTATGGGTGATGTAAACTTGGGAAGCATTCCACTATTTAAAGGTTGGCTATAAGTTCTACATATTAAT